>JAEIIG010013239.1:0-16232 GCA_018904695.1 Drosophila parvula
ATTTAAATGAAAGGATAATGAAATAAAGATATATTAAATAGAGAAATTAAGTAAATATAATATAAAAATAAAGGAATATTAAAAATTCATCCCTTTTTAGACAATAAGTACGAAATTATACTGACTACACAAATATATAAATACATCTAGATGTGTGTGATGAAACGCAACTAAAAATCATGCCAGCACATCAATTTCTACTTGAGATCCGCTCTCCCCCCGAATGAATTTTCCGATCGCCCCTCGCCACACATTTAGGCAAATACACTCTTCTCACCGCCCACGCATTCACTCGCACAACAAGGCTCCACTCACTTGGATAAATGTGTGTCTACAACTGCAGATAGCTGTATATACATATATACACACACATATACATATATACACATATATATATATTAGCGAGTGCGTTCCGTTTATTTGTTTTTACATTCGGCAAGAGTGTGCGTGCGTGCGTGTGTGCGTTGAACATCCTTTGGCACCCGTTGTTGCTGGCTGTCAGGCAAAATCCTTTTAAAATTTTGCCATAAATCCTATTTACATATTTTCATCTGGTGCGGCTCAAAAAGAGTTGCCAGCTACTGTGCGTTGTGTGGGTGGGGTGGAAAAAGGAAAAGCTACTGAGCATCTGAGAAGAAAAGTAGGAAAATAGTCATATCAATTGTTTAAGCAAATAAATCAAAGGACTTCCCTTCTGATTATTAATTCGAATTAATATTTATACAAACAGAAATAATATTATATATGGAGAAATCTCTTAATATTTTCGGAACTGGAATATATAATATTTATTAAATTTCGCCTAGTTATTGCCCGTTGCGAATATTCCTGCTTATGCAATCGGAGAAGACCACTTTAACTGGTGACCTCGTTTATGTGCAGCTTCCCCCCCCGAGCTTGTGGCGCCTCCCCTCCTCCCACCTCAACAATATAATATCCCTGACAGTGGTTCACACAGTGTATCCTTCCCCCGACTTCCTTCCTTTGCAGGCTTTCTGAAGCCATTCAGCATTTCAACTTCGATTAATGTTGCCAAAAAAAAACATATATAATATATATATATTATATATGTATATATTTATGTATATAAAAGATAGAGTTGCCATTGTTCCAGGCTTTTGTTTACCAGTCATCCGGCTCCGCTCTCAAGGCTAGTCACTAGAAAAGTCGACAGTCATTCGTCCAATAACGAAAACTCATTCCATTTCTTAACCAAAAAATGAAAGTATATGAAAAATGTTGAAATACCCTGCTATATACCAAGAGCATTAAGTTATTATATATCATTTTGTATTGTACAGAGTTTAGAGTCAATTAATTACTGCCATTTATATACGAATTAATTGTTATTCCGCCTCATTTTCGTAATTAAAATGTTCTCAGCTAGCTTATCAATATATATATCTATATATACTTGTGTACATTTATCCACATCTTTAGCAAATCCTTTGCTAAGTAGCCAAAGGATTCCCTTTGGCATGTGTCTCGGCTGGTAACCTTCTTCTTCTGCCACCATCTTAGTGCTTAGTCACAGCGCCAGATTCTCGTCCTTTTAGCAAATGGCAAATACATTTTGAATAATTGTCCTGTGAACACTCGAATTCGGACAAATTCAAATTCAAATGACTGTAAATGGCACAATCCTTATGCATATTTCATAGTTCTCTCGCTCCTTTTGTTGTACGGATGTGCAAATGTTTGTTTTCACTTTCCTTTGTCCGCTCACCGAGTCTTAAGAGGCTCCGACAAACTTTGTTTAATCTACAAAATTTGTGCACAATTCATTCCAATCTCGGTGCGACAAAAAAAGAAATGAGTTCGCCTTGTCAATTTGCACTAAATATAATTGACTCTTTGAATAGCATTTAGCATTTCTTTTGTGGCAATTAAAATCAATTACACCCGAGTCTTAAATGTTACTTGAATCTTGAACTGGAATCATTATCTGTGAAATGTGATAAAATGGCTATAATTTGTGAGTGTAAACATATGTTTCAAATGCTTGCTAAAAAAAATAATTCATACACCTAAATAATGGCGACAGGAAGTAGTTAAAAATAATGGAAACTACATACGCTTTTTCGTAGCACAAATAGGTTAATAATAATCCTAATAATTATTGCAATTAATTACTAATAATAAAGCTGCACACATTCCATGTACAACAAATATTTTCCTTAATTAAAATAAGCACTTTTAAAATAAAAATGGCAACCAATATGGGTTCATCCAACTTTTCTCAGGCCTCAGGTGTGTGTGTGTGTGGAAAATACACCTTAATCACATTAAGGCAGCTCAGCGTCTTCTTAAAAGAATATGCTACCCCGGAATGTGGCCACATAATGTACGTATCATATATGTATATATATATATGGTTAAGTCGTCAGACTTGTCAGTGGCAGTCATCGGGCATTAGCTTATCTTATTTCCTCGCTTCCTTCGACTACCTTGCAACGCTTACTTTGCGTTTAATCCACATTGCGTATACGCAGTGCAGGCACTTGCGCCCCCCCGTGGCTTTTCCTGTATTTTTGGAGCGTAACAGCAGGCAGTTTGAATCGATGTTTAAGGGGGGAGAAGTTGAAACACAATTGCCACGCCCCTGTTTGGCTTCTCACAAAAACCTCAATTAACGTTAGAGAGGATCAACCGTTGAGGAAACAACAGAGTCAAAGAGCTTAGCGGGAGTTGGAAGCCTTTCTTCCTTTTTTTTTATAGTGCAACTCTGTTGACCATCAATAAAAATAAAAAGAAAGAAAAGAAAAGAAAAAGAGGAAGTGGGAAACATTTGACTGCATTGGTAATTGAAGAGGAAATGGTAATGAAAGCGGGCGGCTGCCAAGAGGGCGGACGCTGAGCAAAAGGATGCGAACAAAGTCGCCTTATTGTGTGGCACATTGTTAACTTTTGCCGCACAGCCCGGCCATGCTACGAGGTTAGAGGCGGGGGCAACAAAAAAAAGGGTAGACACAGCCCAGAAAAGTGGGCGCAAAATGGGTAAAGAAAATTATGACATCTTCTCCACTCGAAACGACGACAGTGTTGTCAGTTTCGGAGACTGGAAATAAGTGCGAATATATCTGGAAACAAAATTAAACAAATAAAAGTCAGAGAAGCCGACAAATCACAGCTAGACAAAATGACAAATGGCCAACATATATACATATATATATAATTGTATATAAATATATATATATCTGTGGACACAGTCCGATAAAGTGACAAATTTACCAACAATAGCCAGGCAGGACAAATAAAGTCAAATAAACGAGGCGATATGAGTTCGAAAATAAAAGAAAAATTAAGAAAAAATAAGCTTAAACCAATGCTGATTAAGCACTGGTGACAAATATACAAATATTTGCGGATATTTCTCGTTGCCAACCGAGTAAATATTGTCATTTGTTTGAGGTTTCCCAGAGATTGTAAAAGTAATTCAGGAAAGAAGCCAACAAATATTGCCGCACCAATTAATTAATAATAAAAGATGCAATTAAATGCTTTGCTCTTCTTAATTATCTTAAATTAATATACATTTTATGAAATTTAAAGTTCGTTTCTCTTAATACCTGGAGTTTCATTCATTGTTTTTTTTCCACGCTTTTCTCTTAAGCAAAGAAGCAACTTACGCAAGTGGAAAATTCACCGCGCTTAATATTTCAAATGTTTCCAAGAACAAAAAAAATATATATATATACATATATACATAAAAACGCAGGCACGTACATACGTCATACAAAAATAAAAAAAGAGAAGAGAGCGAAAAAATGGTAGAAGGGCCATCGTCATCATCGCAAATCTCAAAATGCTTCCTGCTGCTTTTTTTTTCTCGAGGAATTTTCAGTGCTATTAAAAAGTTTACGCGAATCAGGAAAAACGGCCACCTAAGCAGCAAAAGGGAAGTGAAAATGCCAGAAAAGGGGGCCAAAATGCCGGCAGGAAGTAACCAACAAAAAAAAAAAATAAGAGAAAAAAATTATTTATATATTTATTATAATTTTTTATTTTACGCATTTTGTGCGTTGACTGCGGCAAAGAGAAAAGCCCTCAACGAGCAGGAAAAAATGAGGAAAACACATTGAAAACCGCACGAAAAGTGCGAAATATAAGAAGGATGTGGGGGAAAGAAGAATGTGGGTAGGGGGGGAAATAAGAAATATAAAGAAAAAGGACGAACCGAAGCAAGACAAGGACACAGCAACAGGGGTCGCTAGGAAAGTTCAACTAGACCCGAAGAAAGTAAGCAATTAGTGAGGGAAAACTAATCAAAAGATGACAAGAATTAATTAAATAACGAAAAAGTATTTAAAACTACAACAAAGGTGAGTAAAAAGCGTCATTAAGAAAGTATGGTATGCATATTAATATTAGTTATATAGAAAAATTGAAGGAAATCCTTAAGCTGAACTTCTTAAAGATAAATTCAAGTTGTTGCTTGTCACAAAATGGTTTCTGAATTGAAAAAAAATGCTAATATAAATTCTGCCATTCGTAAATAACTTTAATTTATTTTTAGAAACTAAATTTATAACTTTGAAGGCAATTTCTAGCCACAAGAAAGACAAGATTTCCAACTAAGTTTCTAGGGACTTCTAACCGAATCCACTCTCGTTTTGTTTCTTGCTTGTATATTAATTATTATAAATAAAATCTATAAGAAAACCTACAATTTAAGGTCTTCAAAATATAACTTGATAAATAACAATTTGCCAAATATTTAAAATTCAAGTTTTTGCCTTTAATTATACTGCTGCTTAAGATTTAAGGAAAACATTCCTTTAAAGCCGCCCTCGGCCTAAGCTAATTGGGGGCCCACAAATAAGCCTCTTTTTTAGCCTTCACTCTTTATCTGCTTCTACGCTTTAATATTATATATTATATTTTTTATTAGCCCTCACACCGGCTCTTTGCCTTTGTCTTCGCACAGTTTTCCTTTTTTTTCTCACAGTTTTCACACATTTTTCATTTCGCCATAGCTGTCGCTCCTTACATCTTCCTATTTTTGGTTTTTTATTTATTTTATTTTCCCCTCCATTGTTTTGTGCCGCAGCAATTAAAAATACCTCTTTTTTTATGAGCAAACAACATATTTGTTTCCAACAAACAACAATAAAGCGGCAAAAAAATAAAACAAAAATAAAAAGGCATAAAAATGGGCAGCGTCAGAAACAAGAAACAAGCGAAAAAGTGCTAATTGGTTAATTGTGTGTGTGTGTGTGTGTGTGTAAGAGGAAAACCTGCGCACCTGTGTGTATGTGTCTGTGTGTGTGTCATGCTGCGCATGTGTTTGTGGGCTTCGTTCAATAATTCAGATCCTTAAATTGACCCCAACAGAGGAAAGGCAATAAAGCAATTGATTCAGGACCAGCGGCACTTGCACTTAGTTCCTTTAGCCAAAACAGAAATAGCCAATAAAAGGCTAGATCGACTCGTCTGTTGATGCTGTAATTATCATAGAATATTCCCCAATTCCTTAAAGTTGAGCCACATAAAAAAGAAGAGCCGTGATAGGAATTTACAGGACATTTTTGTTTCGTTTTTCGCTTCTTCTTCAATGTTTCTATTTTTTTCTTTATATTTTACCTTTTTTTTTTGTTTTCTTGCGAGTTTGAAAGGCGTCAGCTGCAATGCAGAGGAAACAGTGCCACGCCCACTGGCAGATCCAAGTGCCGCTTGTTAGTTTAAACTGATTTGCAATGTTTGACATGGGCCATAAAAAGCAACGAGGCAAGCGGCAATGGCAAATGGCAAACGACGACGACAAGGATAACGGTGAGATGGAGATAGCACAAGGAGCAGGGCGAAGGACATTAGACCACTGGCTCAGGTCGAAGCACTGCACGAAAATTGGTCAAATTAGGCAGGGGATGGCAACTGAAAGTGGATTTTTAAAACAAAAATATAAACTGTTTGTGTAAAATAAAGAAATAAATATTAATAAGCAACTGATGGGCTTTTAAAATATATTTATATGTATAAAAAGGGAATGTAATTATTCATCAGTTAACTAACAATTAAATAGAAGAACATATTAGTTCAGTATTATAATTTATTAGTTCAGAAACGCATCCTTCTTTTGCTTTTATAAAAATCTCTGTTTTCAACTAGATTTCTTAATGAATTTCCACTTTAATAACTTGAAAAATACAAAATATATTCCTGTTTACATTTTCTCTAATTAATTCAGTTACCAATTATTTGAATTAAGTTAACTGGCATTTTTTTTGCAGTGCCCTAGTGCTAGTGCTGGTTGATGGCTTGGCCTTTTAGCATTTCCAGGCCACCCTTGGGCTTTGTTTTGAGCTGAATTTTCAGCGACTGTCATGTTGGGGTCGCTCACTCGTCGCACCGAGTGTCTTGTTTCAGGGCTCCCAGCTCTCCTGGTCATTTCAATAATCTCTTCATTTGGCCGGGGCCACAACGATTTTTTCCATGTTAACATTTTATTTGGCTCGCTCCCGTTACGTTGCTCATACGCCCCATTGTGCAGACGTTCGGGACTCGCCCCCTTGCTTTGTCTTCCTTTTGTTTTGTTTCGTTGTGTTGTGTTGTTTTCCACACACACACCCACAACAATGGAAATGTGAAAATGTGGGAAATGGTGGAGGCCACATTCACTTTGCTTGCTTGCTTGCTAGTTTTGTTTTTTTTTCGGCAACAATTAAAACGATTTAAATGCAAAACAGTCAACGGCAGAGAGCCAAAGCCAAAGCCAAAGCCAAAGCCAAAACCAAAGCCAGTCGAGCCGAAACCTAGCGCCTTGAAACGGAGACGAGCCGAATGGGCCAAGTGGGTCATCTCTCTGGCCGGCACTGTATTAGCCCAATTCCGGATCGCCCCGATTGGCCTCGATATTGAAATGGAATGGCCAAGAGCACAAAAGTCAACTGGCTAATGCAATTAAGCCAGCATGCGAAAGGCATTGCAATGCATCTTAGTGGATTAGCCAAGACCGAATATTTTCAATAAAGCCAAGTCCAAACGAAATTATTGCGGCAATCAGGTTATTAGTAAATCCAAACAGAACATGGAAAATCCTAAGGAAATTCAATACACGTTTGCCAGTAGAGTGCCAGTAGAATGTTGAAATTGTTATAATATATATTTTCTGGGGGTGCTACAAGAACCTATGTATATCTATGTTTATATCACTATGATTTCTGTAGCATCCTAGTAAGGTATAGTAAATATATTGAGGGTGCTCTCTAATATAATATAGTTAATATATTTTGGGTGCTACAAAGACCACTGTATATCCTTATATCTCTATGAATTCTGGAGCTCCCAAGTAGAGGTTTGTAAATATGTTAAGGAGGCTACAAAGAGCACTATATAACCCTATATCCATATGATTTCTGGAGATCCCTAGTGAGGTATAGTAAATATATTGAGGCTGCTACAAAGAGCACTATATATCCCTATATCCTTGTGATTTCTGGGGCCCCCTTGTACAGAATAATAAATATATTGGTAGCGCTACAAAAATCACCACATATATCCTTATATCTTTATAATTTCCACAGCTCCCTAGCATAATATAGTAAATATATCGAGGGGCTACATCCCTATGATTTCTGGATCTTCCCTAGTATATTGTTTTATCTTTTAAATAGTTTAAAATCCGATAAATATACGTTTCTCAAATATGATGACCAAAAACCTGATTATAGACTTAAATTTTGTTTGGTTTTTAAACGAAATATTCACATTTTTTAAGTCTAAGTCTTCTAAGCTCTCCCAAGCATATGAGTTAGCAAAAACCACTGACAAATTGCTTAAATTATCAATATATTCTCTTAAAAAAGAACTAATTTAACATACAGTTGCCTTTTGCCATTTAGTTGAGTAAATTATTTGGCCGTTTAAAACTATATAAAATATATATATCAGTCTTTTCGCAAATACTCAGACGGAGAGTGAACCAAAAAAAAAAATCCACTTAAAATTCCAATGTCAGCAGTTAAGGAAACTTGGCTTAATTACTTTTCTTTTAGCCTTTTTCGTCTTGCCATCGGACAATAAACATCAATTTAGTTTCCATGAAAGGCGACAGTGGAATTCGGTGTTTGTGGGGGTGGCGTGGGGCGGTGGCTCTAATTTAACATTTAATCAGTTCGTTTAATTTCCATGCACAAATCGTTATTTGTTGTTGTTTGGTCACAGTTCGAGGATCCCATTTGGCCTTTGATACCCCCCTCCACTCCTCCCCCCCGCACCCCGTCATATACACCAAGCCAACGCCCACTGCCCAGCGATTTTCGAACCGAGTTTGCCTTGTTTTAGCGAATGGCTTTTGTTTGATTCTGGCTGGCATTACCATCGTTATTGTTGTCGCATTTAATTAAAATCACCGATTCGAATGGAGATTTCAGAGTGCAGAAAGTGGAGAGTTGGATGCTGCACAGGGGAGAGAGTGGAGAATGGAGAGGGGAGAGAGGGGAGAGGGGAGAGAGTGGTGAGGGGAGAGAGTGGAGAGGGGAGAGAGTGGAGAGCGGAGAGCGTAGAGCTCGAAACAATGGCAACAAGCTGGCCAAAACTGAATAAATAGAGGCGCGTTTGCTATTTTGGGCAGCCACAGGGAAGCGAACAACTATGCTACACTGAGCACAATTACTCAATCAATCAATCAATATTACACACAAATTGGGAGGCTTATAAAGTATGCATTTATAATTTAAAGGTTACTTAAGCTTAAGCTAGGTTTTTCACAATGTGTTCTTCATCATTTTCTTAACGATCTTCAGCTTATAACTGAATTTATTCAATAGATTCTGTGTCTTCATCAGTAGCCACTACCAATATGATAGGAATTGAATAAAAAATAAATACCCTTTTCTTATGAATTTAACTGAAAATAAATACAATGTAGCTGGGCATTTATTCTCAGTGCAACAATAATAACAAATGACGGCAACAACAATGGCATTTGCACTCCCACTGGAGCCATTCATGTCACAAACACACTCAACAGCCACATCAGCGCACAATCAAGCACGGACACATACACGCACACACACACACAACACACACACACATAGAGATACATTTCGTAATCGCTCAAAATTGTTTGGCAAACATTAAAAAAAAAAGAAAGAATTTCCATGGCATACGCACAGGGGCGATTCCCAAAAGTTTCTCCCAAAAGCCAGAAAGAAAAATAGGGAAAAAACAAACAACTTTGAATCTTAAACTGGGCGTGGTCAGCATTGTTTCTAATTTAACATTTGTTTATAATTAAAATTGTACTTAAGTTAAGTATAAAGGGGAATAAGCTATATCGTTTTGAGCCTATGTTTATTATTATATTGATATTATTTATTTACATCACTAGGATTTTAATTTCCTTTAACAAACAAAAATGTTACAACCTAAAACAAAAGAAGAAACATACTGATTTTGGTTTCTTAACACATTTAACTACATTTTTAAGATATTTCCCAAGTCCTAGGAATATCTCTAGCAAACGAGACAGATTTTTAGAATTAAAAACAGCAGGATGAAATTTAGCTTTAACTTCATCAATTTCCCTGACTAATTAGATAGTTTTATTGATTATAATTACCAATTTATTTAGTTTCCCCCATCAAATAAAAGCAATACCGGTATACATCAATCTGTTTTAGAAACTAAACGATGTTCACTGTCTTTATTTTAAACCATTTCCCCCCTTTAAACCCGTGAACCTTTTAAAAACTTGATTGGCTTTAAACAAAGACCATAAAAAACCATCAACTTTTTCGTTTTAAAGGCAAACTGTCAGCAGCCCGATTTCTTATTCAACGGATTCGCCTTCATTTCTGGGCTTAACCCACATACCTCACGGGTTCGGGTCCTCGATTCGAAGGGTCCTTGTGCATATTTGTCTAACCTAAGGAGCCCAACATTAACTTTCGTCCTAATGCTAATCTTACCTTGGCACAAAAAGTATTTCGCCTGCTGCTTTCCTCTTGTTGTGTTGTGGTGTGCACACACGCACACGCACAGATGGGGAATTCCTCTTTTTTTCTTATTTTGGTTTCCTTGTTTTAGTTTTAATTTGCATTTGGTTTTCGTGTTTTGGTTTCTGGGTTCACAAGCACATCTCTTACTTTGCCGATATTTTCAATCAATTTTTGTGCGTTTCCGGTTTCCTTTTGTTGTGCATTTTGTTGTTTGATTATTTTTTATATATTTGATTGGAACCATAAAAAAAATTAGCAAAAAAAATGATAAGGTTGCTGTGTTGGGTTCTGTGTTTCGCACCGAAAAAAAACTAAACAAAAAAACACGAGAAGAAACTGAATTAATAAAGGGACTACTACTTAGTAAAAAAAAGAAATAAGTTGGAAACCTTTTCCGGATAACTAAACTTTAGTTAATTGTTTATTTTCTATCACAAAATAGTTTATAAATTCCAGAGAGATTCAGGTTTAATTAAATGAACTTTAAAGCCCAGCAAAAAAGGATTCATCAGAAGGATACTCTTGTGAACCAATAGAAATCGAAGTTCGATTAGTATAATTATTAATAAAAACTCTCTGCCTTTGATTAAACACATGACAAGCAACAAGTTGTACATTAGCTGGCATTTCGCTGACTTTTTCCCTAATTTATTATTACGAAACATGGCCAGTCAATGGATTTCCACTAATTCCCCCCCGCCTTTTGGCAGCCTCACGAAATAAATTCGCTCTCTTTTAGTTTTTCGGCGCGACCTCCACAATGGCCGTGTAACAATTTCGGTTTTCCTTGTCCATTTTCTTGAGCTCGATGCTCCCCAGCCCATTTTCTTCTGTCCTTCTGCCATCTCCCCTTCTAGTCTAGTTTTCTCTCTGTTCCTTCTCTTTTTTTTTTTTATTATTTGTATTTTTGTTTCTGTGCCAAGAAAACGCGCCAAGACCAATGCAAGCTAGCTGCAAGTGTGGCGCGCACTTTTTTAGGTTCGGTTAGTTGCGTTAAGCATGATGTTGTTAGGTAATTTTCTAGCCTTAAAAACAGCTCGCACATGCACAGGCCAACAAAAAAAAAAAAAAAAAATACGCTTACAGCCCGAAAGCGAACTTATGTAAGCGTCGTTGTTTTGTGCGCGTTTCGTACGCGTTTCGGGCGCGACAAAGTTGCAGCTAAAAATTGGTTAACAAACATATAGCCAACGGAGCAGGCAACTTGTTTGCCAAGCTGTTCTTTGTTGTGGTCCCCCACACACACAAAAAGCATTCGTCTATTCACCCATTTTTCTGACCCAAAAAAAAAAGAAAATGAAAATGTGGAAATAATATTGTGGGAGAAATTAGAAGGAGAGGTAATCAAATAAATAGTGAGGAAGGAACCAATGCGACACAGACACAACGCACTAACACATTCGCTCACGCTCACGCTCACGCTCAGTGACAGACGAACATGGAGTTGGGAGGGGGCTGGAGGCGTCGGCGACGGCGGCGGCGGCGGCGGCAACGGCGGTGCAACAACAACAATATAACAACAACAAAATAAAGGGCACGAGACCCCCAACAACAACACGACGACGAAGACGGCGACGGCGACGGACGACGACAAGAACGAGAAAAAAAAACAACGAACAACGAACAACCGACGACGACAACGACAACGACAACTGGCGGCTTTAGCGCGTTTTTCTTGGCTTCAATCAGATTTCCTTTAATTTTCTTGGGAACAAGGAAGAACTCTCTCGTGGCGAAACGCGTGCCGTCAGCGCTGAGTCCTGTTTCATACTGATTTCGGGCATCCTCACGTCCTGCCAAGGATGCTGGCCACTGCTGCTGTTGCTGTTGCTATTGATACTACGATATTGCTACTGCCGCTGTCGCCGCCGCTGCTGCTGCTGTTGCTGTTGCTGTTGCTGCTACTGCTATGGCTGCTGGCAAGCTGTTAAGCCACTGTTAACAGCGTCTGCTGCGGCACAAGAATTTCCCAAGCTGTTAAAATATCCCTGGCATGCGCAGGGCTCTTTCGCTTTGACTTTAAAAAGGACTGCGAAATGCGAGTGCAGTCTCAATGCCAGCCGGCCAACGTTGCGTATGAGTGATCAGCTCAAAGAGCCGATTTTGATTTAATTACATTTTTTTGTAGGCCAATTTCTGATGTTGTTTTCGGTCATTTTAATAGTTCATTTTGAGAGCAATTTATTATCCATTTTTTTTTTGCAATTTATCATCATAATGGTATAGGTTCTTATTTTGTTTTTTGTTGCTCCAAAAAGGTAGAGAAATATTAAAAATTATATTTCAACTGAAGTTAATATAATAAATATCACAAAAATCACACCAAATATCAAGAAATTGAACTTTAACTATAGAAAAGGCTCAGAAAAAAGGGGGGAGAACTTTATTTCAAGGAAAAATTAACCCTTACCAACTCTTTAACTTTTGAGAAATCTCCTTGAGCATGTTCAAGGTTACTTTGCGAGGGATATCGTAGCAGCCACATCTAAGGACACTGCCGAAATTAACTAACAAGGTAAATGGGGCCAATAGACAGTCATTAATGGTAACCGCAGTTAGCCACAATTACGCCAGCTGGAGCAAATCAATTTATTTATGAAAATTTGAGGCGCAGCCTGCAGTCTACAGTCGACAGTCGGCAGTCGTCCTTCGTCCTTCATTGCACACGTGCGTGGCATTAATGCAAATGAGCTGCATGGATGCATGGCTGGTGGATAGCTTGGATGCTGGGCAACACTGGGCAACGCTGGTCTACGGAATGCTCGACTTGATGCCAAATTGAATTATGTTGGATGCCAGAAAGGTTAATGAAAGAGAGCGCGCCATTCTCGCACCCGGATACCGGACACATCCACGGATTTGGATTCGGTGTCGGGGCGCTACGAATTCAGATTCAAGCTGAATTGTGATGAAGCACCAACATTGCCAACAAAGTGCTGCCGTGGGGCCACTGAGATGGCCACACATAGCTGTGGCTATGCACGGCGAAAATATATCCTTGAAATAGCATTAAAAAATGTATTTAATAAGTGTATTTCTAGATTAATTGGTAAGGATTATAGCTCCCTTTTTTAATCTATAAAAAATACAATAGAAATCATTTACAAATTATATATTACAAACAGTAAGTTTTAAGTTAATTATATACAATATATTTTAATAAGTTCTGTTGCTGTCTGCAATTTCTCTCAGTGCATATGCGAATGCGCTGGGTTACTGGTGGTCAGCTTGCATGCAAATTGATGCTTTTTGTGTTGGGCTTTGCATTATCTTGGTCGGGGTCTCGTTTCGGTTTCGGTCTGGGGCTTGTTCTAGGGGATTCCTTCTCTTCTCGTCTGTTCTGTTCGGTTGGGTTTGGTTTGGTTTGGTTTGGTTTGGTTTGGTTTGGTTTGGCAGGGACTCACGGGCTGGAAAAAAGTTGCAGTGTAATGGGCAGTAATGCTGGCAGTAGATTCATGGCAGCGGCCAGCTGAATTTTAAAGCTAACGATGGCTGCCGAACACTTTCTCCAGTACATCAGATCAAAGTAATGCTTTTTTTTAAATTAAATTCAGCTCGGTAATGATTTATTAAGGACATAGATGGTAATTATTTATTGTGTATATATATTGGAATCTGTTTTCTATATCACTTACATTTTTTACAATATTTTCCTATCACTACAAAATTGAAAACCACTTCAAAAATTTATAAAATGTTAGTTTTTTACAATATAAAATTTTCTAGACATCTTTTGAACACTTTTTTGGAAGGAAACATAATTGTTATTTAACTCAATCCATTGTGGGCCTGTTTCAATCGATCCCTATACCAATTCATTTTGAAACGGTCGCTCATAATCCAACTTAACCTACCCCAAAACCCATCTGGCTTATCAGACTTACCCACCCGCATTATCCCGCATCAATTTAACCCACTTAATAAGTCGGCTTTTCAATCTTTTCCCTTTTTGATGGCGCTAAACCGCACGCAAAAAATTTATATACATATATATATATTATGTATATATAAGTGGAATAATAAAAAGCAAGTGAAACAAGGAAAGGAAGGAAAAATTCATTAAAATACGCGTACCATATAGCACATACTTGGGCACTTATTTCAATGAACCTGGGAGCACATCATTGAGCCATTAACCGTACAAAGTGAGGCAAATCGTTTTGACTGGGCCCCACGACCCTTTACCCTATGTGTCCCCTGCCTCCTCTCCGCCCTCACCCCTCCTGAGATTTTGCCAAGTAAGAGTCCAGAGGCAAGCCCAAAGCCAGACCCAAACCCCAGCTGAAAGTCCAATCCTTCTTCCGAAGCCCCAAAGTTGACAACATGCAACCCGGCAGCCAAGCATTTTCCGCCTCAATTAATTAAAATGTTTTGTTTCAATGTGCCTGGCCGGGGGTGTGGTGGGGGTTAGGGAAAAGCTCTGCCCTGCCTGCCACGTCCCTCATCCTTTGCTTCGTGTCCCGCTTGTCCTTTTCTGACACATCCGCCGTACCGGCAGTCTAGTGTAAAATGCTGATTGATATTTCCCGGTTAATAACTTGGGTCGAAGGGATCCGCCGCTGGTTGCTTCAAGGTTTTCAAGGTCGCGCAATAAAAATTAAGTTCATCCATCATTCATAGCCCCCTGCCCCGCCCACGCCCAGCGAATCCTTTTGGCAGGATAAGCTAAGGTAGGGACAGAGGTGGCCATCACCCTTTACTTCGGTCTTGCTGACAGGCAAACACGAACTAAGGAAAACAAGCAAAATGTCTTAAGATACCCTAACAAATCTTCAATACCCACGGATGCTGAAGGCATTTAATAATATATTCAAATATTTAATAATATATTTTAATATAGAGAATACCTTGTTTTATATATGAAACGAAAACCTATCATTAAAATCGAAATGCTAGCTTCCTTAAGCAAAAAAACAAATGTAATTCTTTGCTAACAACCTGCCGAAAGCTAGAACCAATTATATGCTCGAAAAAATAACGTAAACAGACAATAAAATAAAGCCTTTTGTTATTGGAGAGACACAATGCAACTATTTTGTCATTGATATGATCATAAGGTATTTTTCCATTGCCCTTAACGAGGGTATAAAAGGCGGGCAGGATGGCAGGCAGGATACCGGGCAGAAGGGCAGCGCAGGATGGCAGGCAGGAAGGCAGGAAGGCTAACAGGCTGGGAGGCAAAGCAGAAGGATAACGACAACAACGACGACTCAATTAGCGAGTCGAGCGCCGTATTTACATAACATTTGAAGCAAGTTTATTTAATTTAATTGTTGTCGACTTTCCGCTGAACGTCGCTCATTGTCCTGCCATGTCCTCTCTCCGGCCCATTTGCCACGAAACTCCTCCGACATTTTCTCCATTTTCCCAGCCAGCTGTTATTGTTTTTTTGAAAACAATATGGCCTGGTGCCTCGTTAGACAAACCGCAGACAGGCCGAAACAAAAGGACGAGAACGACGACGACGACGAGGACAGCAACGTCGAGGACGAGCTTCGCTGGCAGGACGCGCTCATAAGTAATCATTTTCGGTGGCAGCGAACAAAGGCCCAGGCCAGCTATTGTTATTTAGTATATCCTCCTGGGTAAACTCCAAACTTCGGACCATGATCACTAATGGTCGCTCAATCATCCGTCTCCCCAAGGATTCACCTATGTGTCGAGTCTAACATCAAATGGGCTCAAACGGGGCAAATATTTATAATATATTTAAATGCTAACCATTATAAATATATAAATACATACAGTCGATGATTGATCTGATCCTGATTCCAATTCCGCTTGGCTGCTTTATTCCAGGAAATACACAATGGCAGGCAGCTCTAGGCGGCACTTTTTCGGTTTTTTTTTTTCAGTTTTTGTCTTTTTTGGAAAGCGCCAAGTCAAGCTGCAACTAAGTTTTAAATTCTCAATGGTTCTTTATCTCAATTTGGCACATTTCGGGGCAGCAGTCTGGGGCAGAGAGCTCGTGGCTGTCGCAGCTGTCTGCCAACTGCAGAACTCGAGTTCAGTTCAGCTCCTGTCAGCCTCAGCCTCAGCTTCCTCAGATCCTGTCTCAGTCGCAGCCCGCAGTCCAGCACACATATACACTGGGGAAAACTGACACTGAATACACACACTGTATATGAGTGTGTGTGTACCTAAAAACTAGGTTGAAAAGTGTCAACAGGATTTATATGAATTTCATAATCAATTATTTACGATTTTATATTCTAGAGTGCATTTTCATGAAGAAATTTCTGATGTTCCTTATTAAATAAGCACTGAAACTTGTCTAAAATAAATGGAAAT
>JAEIIG010013247.1:0-13175 GCA_018904695.1 Drosophila parvula
CATTTTGTTAAAGGTTTCCCTAACTAATTTTTTCCAAATAATTTATTAATCATTATAAACAATAGTATTGCCAATCTTTTTTGTTCAAAAAGTTGAATTTTAGTTTTAATTTAATCAAAACGATGTAATCTCCGACTCTGATTAAAGCTATTTATAATTAATTAGTAGTTTCGTTATCAGAACTCTGTTTTGGAACAGACAATTCAATTTTGATAAGCTGGCATGTAAAGAAGAACATGTATATATTATATTTGGTAATAATATACAATTAAATTAAGCGAACATAACTTTTAATTCCCTATATATACCCTCTGATTCTAGTTAAATATCTGCCTTTTTAATAAATATATTCACTCGAAGAGGACTGACCAAAATGGACCGCAAACATGCAGCAAAAGGAAGATCCTTGATCCTTCTGACCCTTGTTTGTTTTGTGAGATATTCATTGCAATATCGCTACGAATACGTTCTGGAGGATGAAAATGTATTTTCGGATTGTGATAATGCGCCGCCAGGAACGCAGAATATTAATGGATTGTGGGACATGTCACAAATGACATTCGCTATGAGTGAGAAAGGAGTACATATTGAAGGAAATATGACAAGCGTGTGGAATGTTCAACCAACGGATGTCATTACGGTAAACACAGCTAGCTAACGGGAAGACCATTAAGTAATAAACACGAATATTAGGTGGATGGATCCGTATTATATCATGATCGTGGATCTTGGATGCCGACCATACTAAATATGTCCCCGAAGGACCTATGCAAGGTGCTATATGACGAGAGGCAATATTGGTATGTTTACTGGTACAGGCACATAACAAATATCAAGGAAGTCAAGGATAAATGCCTAAACACGCCAGGAGTATGTATTCTTGTATTAAACAATTGTAGAGTTTAGAGAGCTATTTGTATTATTTATTATTTACAGACAATATTTGTATTTGAACCATTTATCATGAACATATCGGTTGGCTTTGAGATACCGCAGAGAAGTGGCCGTTATCAGATTCGCGTTATGTTAAATGCTGTGGGTCCGAATGGTGTCAAGCCCGAAAGTGCGATTTGCTTTGCAATACGCGGTGATTTTAATAAGATTTTATAGGTAAAGTACACTCGACATGAATAAATATATATGATATCCTTTTTGGTTAACTCTTTAATTTGATAATCCTGGCGACTGCTGACCCCCACAAATGCCGGCAAATTGCTGCTCGGGCAACCAACAAACCGCCTGCGCCTGCTCCGTTGTCCACGGCAACCGATGGCAACGATAAATAAATATCCAGGTGTCAGGTGCTAGCTCCTGGGTGGTGGTGGTGGTGGGTTGTGGATGTCATGCGGCAAGCGGCAGGTGGTGTCCGCTCACCTGGGCTCCAGTGACCGAACAGTCGTCGGTTGGCAGCGCCACCGCAAGGCAGCCAAAGGAGTCAAAGTAACAAGAAGTTAACCGAAAGAAGGGCGAGCTCAGGATGAGGAGGAGCACCTGCCCCAACTTGGCGAGGGGTCAGGTGTCAATCAAGGCAGCGCATCAATCCAGTGTGAAATCGAACCCAGTAAACCAGTAAAAAGTAGCCACAACTCCAAGGCTAGCGTCAAAATTCATTGTTCCACTACAAGCGCTTTCAGGTAGTTCTCGATAAAAACTACAGGAAGACACACACGTATTCCAGTCCCCTAAAAAAAAGTTCTAATACAATTGTATCCCCCACAGCCTCAAAATACACCCCCAGAAATAAATATAACGCTTGTTTTCTTGGCTCAAGAAAAAGCGCAACAACGTATACGATTACAGGATGTCGGGAGTCGGGGAGAACGAGAACTCCGATGAGGAGTACTACGTAGACGAGTCCTTCGAGGAGGACTCGCCATCAGAGGTTGAAGAGCAGCAGGATGAGGCGGAAGACGATACGCAGAGCGAGAGCGATGTGGAGGCTGAGTTCCTGCGTGGCAACGTAAGTCCTCCGCGCCAGGAGCTGACCATATCCCAGTTCAGCTTTAATGCCACCTCCGCGCCGCGCCCACAGCCGCACGCCCGTCGCCAACACATGATGGCAGCCCGTCCGACCGGAGGAGGCTTCAATCGTGATCGCATGATGGCCTACCCAAGCTCTTCGGACGATGAGGAGAGCCAGGTGGTCATCACTAAGACGGTGGCCGAGGTAAATCAACTTAGTCTGGATTTGGACTCACCCCTGGATGATGAGACGCCATCGGTACGCACTCTGATGCCAGGCAGTGCCCATGCACAGACTAAGGATGATGACGACGACGAGGAGGAGGAGGAGGAGGTGGAGGATGATGATGAAGTCGAGGAGCTTGAAGAGCTGGAGGAATCCGAAGAGGAAGAAGAGGAACTTGAGGAGGACGATGACGGAGTCCAAAGTGATGGCACCATGGTATCCAACCATGGCATCCAGTCCGATGAGGAGAGCGACGAGGATGAAGCCACTGATGTGGAAGTGGAGCAACTCGAGGAGGATGAACCTGTCGTCATGGTTCCGAAGGAGAAGCTCCTGCGGCCGCAGGAGGATCTCGTTTCCCTGGTGGATGCCAGTGACAATAGCAGCGAGCACAGTGAACCCACCATTGGCATTGCCAAAGCAAAAACCAAAGTTAACGTGCCGAATGCCTGTCCCAGATTCCAAAAGCAGGTGAGCCAGGAGCAGGGATAAGAGTGTCCTCTTTACAGAATTCTTACTTTTTTCTTTACTGTTCAGCCTCCAGAGACTAGCACTGAGCCGGCTACAGAGATTGAACCCGACATTGATAAGGAGAATCCCACTAGGGAGCCCGTTGAGACACCACTGTGCCGTCTGAATAACTTCCTGGGCAGTAGCGAATCCAGTATTGTCGAAGAGCCCGATGCGGCCAGAGTAAGGTATCTAGAAAAGCAAATGACCCAGATGTCGGAGATGATAATGAGTACATTCCGGATCAATGGCGGAGCTACCAATAGCCAGGCATTCGAGAAGCTGGCCATGGCCACGGAGCTTATGCAGCAGCATAGCCAGAGACTGGAGGAAAGCGAATCCGAGGTGGCATCGACAACGGAATCCGGACTGACCAGTGCCCGTAGCTGTGGCGCCGGTAGATCCCCCATGAGAATGCGCTATCAGCGCTCCCAGGAGGATCTAATCTCAACACAACCGTCCAAACTGCCACGGCCCAAGTGCAGGTGCCCCTCGGAATCGGAACTTTTGCAGCAGGAACAGCAAATGGTCCAGGGCGTGGGCGAGGAACTGTTTGATCCTGGCATGCCACTCGGTATGGATATGGAGCAGGGCTATCTCTTGGATGAGTGTGGGCAGGGGGATGGGCTAATGCGGCATCCGACACAGTGCAGTCCGCCGGAGTACCACAGGCGCGGTACCAGTAGCACTCCGAGCAGCTTCACTAGTGACGGACGCCAGTATCCCATCAACGAATCGCGTTCCCGCTGCTCCAACGATAAGTTCAAGTGAGTATTTCCCTTTATTTTCTTATTTAAAGATGTAAATCTATATCTGGCTCCTTGGTAGTTACAAAAACCTGGGCCGCAAGAGCTTCACATTTACCAATGTCCAGGTGCGTGAGATCGAGCGCCAGAACCAGATCCTACTCAGAAAGATGATGACTGTAAAGCCCACGGCCACCATCAAGGCCAGCACCAGCTCTATTAAGATAAACGCGGCCGTTCCCGAGGTGAGTTGTGGCAAAGAGAAAGTTTCTTGCAATATTGATTATATATTTTAGCGGCAGCAGCGTCAGCCGCCACCGGCGCCCCGTCTCACCAGCGCTGCTGTGAACCGAAAGAAGTACCAGCGTCAGATCGATCTGGACAACGATGTTCTGAAGCGGAAACTGGAGGCCATCGGCACCCGACGCTCCCAGTTCAAGTGACGTCCCCCAACTGTGTTCATTATATGTTTTAGAAGCGTTTAATGCGAATTTACAAAATTAAAATTAATTGCAAGTTGAAAAGTGTAAAAGAAACTGTATAAACTTAATCTTAATTAATGGGCGCCTAGAATCCTCAAGCCAGTTGTAAAATATTAATAGACTTAAGGCAAATAGTGTGCTTAATCCAGGAGTGAGAAATATTAAAAACTTTTACATACAGTGCTAAAGTTAAGTTAATTTTTTGCACAACATTTATTTTTTCTAAGACGTGAGATTGTAAAATTCCAAAATAATTTATAAGCGGAAAAGTTTCCGAATAATCAAACAAATTTAAGTTATAAAATTCTTAAAAATTGTATAAAGTAATTTGAAAACAAATCGTATTCTTACAGAGTCACCTCGTTGATCTTGGTTAGAAAGGTTTCTCCCAAGGCTTTGACTGCTTTGAAGGCAGCATCACCATTCTCCTCCTTGAACTCCTCCTCATTCTTCAGCTTGACTTTCTCGCGCTTCTCCAAGTCGCGATAGATAACCTGGCCAATCTGAAAGAGGAATAATGCTCTTAATAATTTATTTTATAGAAAAGGAAGGCCTTCTACTCACATAAACATCGATGGCGGCGTACATTAGCTGGTTCTCGTCCAGCGGAATGACATGCCACTTGCTCATCCTAACTTTCTTGCTTTTATCCATGGCCTTCTTGGCTATGAAATTAGTCAAACGCTCCAGACTCCAGCGTCCGCCGGTCTCGCAGATTTCATTGCACCACACGCCCAAGTCCACGCATTTTTCGATCAACGGTTCAGCGGAAACCTCAGGATAGTCACGGGCCAATTTACGGAAATCACTGGAAAGCAAGGATTTATAATGCATATCCAAAAGATATTATTTAATGGACTTACGCTTTAATGTTGAGACCATGCAGGCGAACCTTAGGATGATTGATGAGGGCCACCAGAGCCGCGGGCAGCTTCTTTAGGTTAGTCAACTGGTAAACGTAGCAGCACTTTTCATCTACGCAGATCTGGATGACGGAGGACTTGCCGGGTCCAGTTTGAAAGGAGAAGGGCCACTCCATGTCAAAGGCCATGGGAACCACATCCTCTTTCTGCTTGTCCACCCATTGCCTAATGGTTAATACAGAACATGTTTAGTTTCTTAGGGTAACATTCCTTAAATCTACCCAAAAAACTTACATCACATCGTCGGCAGATGCGGCTATATCCTGGTTCTCCGTGTAGTACTTGATGTCTCCCTTGTACTTGATAAATGGCAGTTTAACGGGCTTTTCCTTCTCCGGCGATGCAGGCCCATCCTCAGCCATGGAACGTGTGCTTCTCGTGGTCCTGGCGCTTCTGCGCTTGGCAGGATTCTCGCTCTCCGCCACATTCTTCTCCTCTTTCTAAATATACCGTAATTACTGTACTTAATTTGTAATTATACTTGTATGTTTTTCTTACCAATTCGGGAGTATCCAGATTCTTTCGCTTAACCGCCGCCGGCCTGCCTCTTGGCCTGGCCTGCTTCGGAGTATTATCCCCTTCCGCATTTTCCTTGTCCTTTAACTGTAGCGAACATAACATAAAAAATGGCATCCCGATAGTGAACTCAAAGAACTTACCGCCTTTGGGGTTTCCTTCTTTGTTTGTTTGGGCGTCCCCTTTTTACCGACCGCTTTCGCCTACATAATCAAGCGAATTTGTTTTAAATCCTTTAAGGAAATAATTAGTTGACTTACCTGTTCGGGCATTTCATTGGTTTTCGATTTTATGGGCATTTTAATTAAGTATTTGTCCATTAACGGAGATTGCTGTATTTGTTTCTGAGTTGTTTTGTTTATGAATGATTCCCGCCAAAAAAAAAATAGAGGGCTGCAACATAAAAATACCGCATTTTGCATTTAAAAAATATACCAAATAAATACCGCGCTTGGTCGAGTTGGTGACACTGTTGGCGAAATATTCCTTTATTGAAGAGTTTTCTGGCGCTTTTCCTGCATGCTACTGGAGCTACTACTACTACTACAAATTTATTTAGCCACGGCAAGGGAGGTGTGAAACGGAAAATTAATAAATAGCGCGCATTTTCTCAAACAGCTTGGCAACGCCATGGCGCCTTGGCGCTGTTTGGTGTGACCAGTTACTGTCAACAGGGAAATACGGTTTTAGCACTACCATCGGGAAAGCCGGCAAACACACCATTCCGGAGTCGCATAAATTTAGTTTGTTTATAAATCTGAATCCCTTAATAGCCCATTAATTATGTCCGCGGCAAAAGTATCCACACATTACATATCCGAGAAGGTGGCCCGCGTGCGCTGGCTGCCGGAACAGCTGCAGCAGAGCGAGCGGTTCGTGACCGGCAGTTGGGACATGAACAAGAACTTCGTGAGACTCTGGAAGCTGCAGTCGAACCAACATGTACCCGCCACGGGCACTGCTAATGTGGACCAAATGCCGCGTTGCATGGACAAGGTGGCGATGGAAGATGATGTGACCGCCATGGATTTTGTAGACAAAGACACGCTGGCTGTGAGCTGTGCGGATGGTGAGTCTTTGGTTTGCCTTTGAGTAATTCTCAGTAAATAAACAATATATTCTGCTACAGGTCATCTCAGTTTGCTGAATGTGCAGCGAGCCGTGGAGGAGGATCAGGTGCAGCGCACAGCTCGAAGCGATCGCCTGCATTGCTTTGAGCGCAGTCAGGAGTCAGCTCCCTGCACCGATCTTGCTATTTACGGCACGGACATTGCCACCGCCGGTGAGGATGGTTGCGTGAACATCGTCTCCGCCGAGAATATTCGTCAGGTGAAGCGCACCATTGAGGCGGACAGCATTGCCTTGTTCTCGTTGTGCTACGTTAGCCAGCAGCAGTTGGTTACCGCCAACCGCATGGGAGTTCTGCGCATGCTGGACGCTCGTGTTGCCACCGAGGCGCAAACTAAGATCGGCCTTATGGTGGCCTGTCGAGATGACAAGTCCTCGAACTTTGTCTCATCGATCACCACACATCCCAGCCAGCAGCACATACTGCTGTGCGGCAGCGAGGAGGGCACCATAACGGTGTGGGATCTGCGCAACCTGGAATACCCAGCCTCCTATATCAGTGCTCACGACAGTTCCATCAATGAGATTGGCTTCCATCGCCAGGATACCACCAAGTTATTCACTGCTGCTGAAGCTGGAGAGGTGTGGATGTGGTCGGAGAACAGAGCTTACGGTTGCGATGCGAATCAGAAGGATGGAAATAGCCCCTGGTTGAGCGGTGAACGGGTTCGTGCCCTGGTCAATGTGGAGGGCGTTGTCACCGACATTCGCAAGGCTATGAATTCCTTTGACGTCCACGGAAGCCGTCTGGTCTGCGGCGGAGATACTGAAGCTGTTTATATAGTCGATAATATCGCCTAAACGAAATTATGCATTGTAAGTTATTTTCCTATAATATATTAGAACTGGCCATTTGTTGTACATTACAATGTGTTCTTATTTCAACATAGGGAAATATACGATAGAGTAAGGGAAAGGCATTGGGAATTATTAAAATATCTTAGAAAGAATTGAATTCTTTCTTAAATATCAGGGGTTCAATAGTTATACGTTTGAAATAAATTAAAAGGATGGCTAAAAATATACTCTTGAAGGCGTAACATTTTGTATTCTTTATTTTATTTGATTTTATAATACCCAACGCTTTCTGTGGCATCCCTGATTACCACGTTGAAGTAAACGCTACAAAATTAATACAATTGAAACATTCTTTAAAATGTTTTATTTGATTTTATTTCGGTATACGCAAAATTGGCTTAAATCAAAGCACCTGTCTTACATTTATGCCTACAAACTATAATTAATTATATTATATATTTAATTATGTGTTTTCATTTATGTTTTGGGTGCTGCTGTGTGGTTGGTCGTCTTATGACTCGAACTCATGTCCGTACTTACATATATCCTATTTCGTTGGCTAATTTGGAATAGATTTATGCGTGTTTTTTTTTCAACTACATTATTATACCATGAATAAACTAACTTGGACTCATCATTAATCAGTATTATTCTAGCGAAATATAATAAATACATTATGTATATTTACAGTGATGCCCTTAAGGCCTACATTTGTTCGCTTCTCCGCGAACCAACTGAAATTTCCATTTGAGCATTTCCATCTGCATTTTGGGACCTAGGAAAATGTTATCCGGAGTGGCGCAAAAATCTTTATTGCATTGAAATCTATTGAAAAGTTGTTTTGAAGTCCCAAATTAGGTGTTACATTTTATAATTTGCATTTTCTTGCACACTTTTCGACGCCTTTTTAAGGAATTCAAGACAAATTTCTGTGGCACCCCTGTCTAAGAATTTCTTATGCTTTTATAGCTGGTTTTAAGCATTATAGAGGAACCCAAGTATTTGTTCTAAAGCAACTCATATCGATGTGTTATAAATCCATTGGATTATCTAGCTAGAACTTAATTTTGTCTCAATCAGAATATACATACATATTTCACTTTTACTTTCGTTAATTTTCTTAAGATTTCAGATAACCTCAGAGCTAGTACCTGGTAGATACTACCTATATGTATATTATTAGATTATTAATTCCCCTCATAGATCCTTCAGATTCAAGGCCTTCTCCCTAGTAGAATCGTTCGAACTTGGGCGGCTTGTTGAGTGCGCAGAAATAATACCCTGAATAGTTTTGTGTGGCTCCGGGTGGAGTGTAATCGCCGATGCTGTAATTCCCGTAGTCATAGTTGCCCATGTGGGCGGCATGGTGATGATGGTGGTGCTGATGATGCACATGATGTGGATGGGCGTGTGGGTGTGTGTGCGGGGGATGGTAGTGCTGGAAACCGCCTGCACTCCGTGGCTTTTGTCATGTAAGGAGGCCGTTGCCCCCACCACTGACTCCGCCACTGGCGGCAGCTCCTCCTCCAGACCCAGTTCCACCATTGCTTCCACCACTGCCATTGTTGTTATTATTGCCGTGGACGCGCATGTGCCGATTCAGATTTCCCGATTGCGAGAATCTATGGTGGATGGAAAGCAATTAATTTAAGTACAATTTTCATTGGTTGTTCGATTTCTCATTAAATGTATTTAAAGCTTAGTATTCAAATAAGTTAATAAAGTGCCACAGTAATTGCTGCGGATTTTAAATCATTTGAAATTGTGTTTCAAAGTATTCTACAAAATATAATATTACATTTCTTTATGGGGTTACAACATCCTGTTTTAATCTACATATTTTGGTCACTTTTAAGAATAGTTTAAGACCTTGATCACAACTCAACTCAAATTAGTTCAGAAGTTATAGCGAATAGAATTCCTAATTCCTTTGAGTTTTTTTTCGAAAAACACGTTTTTCAAATCTTCTGCATACGATATCTTAAGATCTACTGAACCAATTTGCCTCAAACTTGTATCTTATAATCCTAAATGTACTCGCGATGGATTTTTCATATTATTTCATTACTTTTTTGATTAGCGACTTTGCTTTAATATTATGGATTTTTAAAATCAAAGTTTGTAAAAACTAAAACCATTTTAAAACAAAAAATTTAACAAATAATCCTAGTAAAATCATAGTGAGTACATTTCTCAACAAAAAGAAAGATGTTGATTGGATTAAGTAATAAAGTATATAGTAATTACGGAATATAATGTACGGAATATAAACTATGAGCAAGAACTTAAAAAAAGGCGTCTTAGTTTATTACTGATAACTTCGCCATTTTGATATTTTGCTACTTTTTTTGTTTTTTTATTAGCAGAAACTTTATCTACTCATACAATATATAATTTTGTGTTTGTCCATTTTTGGATCTGTACTATACTTCTTTCTTTGGTTATTCTAAGTATCGGCTTTAAAGGGTTCTGTCAGTTGTAATTTTATTAAATTGTTTTTTATTTTGCAAGCAGTTTCTCTAGAGATTTTCAAAAAGTTTTCCGGAATAATTCCATAATCTGAATAGTGAAGGATATTTGTAAAAACTCGAATAAAAAGCTCTATCCAAAATCGTGAAGCATATTTATAAAAACTCTACTTCTTCTCTATCTTCTTTAAAAATGTATCTAAGAACTTATGTATCCTTTGTCTGAATCCTTTGTCCTATTTTTCTACTGAGTAATTGAATTGGAAAACCTCCTCTCAAATGGAGTTTTGTTTCTGCGAAGGACTCACCTGAGCAGGCAGAGCTTGCACTGGTAGGGCTTCTCTCCGCTGTGGATGCGCAGGTGCTTGGTTAGGGTGCTGCTGTCCGAGAACGACTTCTTGCAGGAGGAGCAGCGGTACGGACGCTCGCCGGAGTGGGTCCGCATGTGCGTGGTGACGCTGGAGCTCTGCGAGAAGCGCCTGTCGCAGATGGGGCAGCGGAACGGCTTCTGGCCGGTGTGTGTGCGTACATGGGCCGTCAGATTGGCGGCCTGCGAGAAGCTCTTGTTGCAGTCGGGGCAGCGGTACGGCCGTTCGCCGGAGTGCGTCCTCAGGTGGGTCTTGAGCGTGCTGGGACGGGCATAGGTTTTGCCGCATAGCCGGCACAAATTCGGTTTCATCTCGCCACCACTGCTGCCCTCGTCTCCGTCGGGATCCTCATTGCTGTCCTCCTCGTCCTCGAAGGCTGACAGACTCAGGCCGAGAGCGGCTGCCTGGTAGCTGGTGGGACTCTTATGTGGCGGCGTATATCCCTGGTTGCCCACTCCGGTTGGGTAATATCCGCCCAAAGCGGAGGTGGCTGGCGGTGACGGTGACTCCTTCTCGCTTACGGTGAGCGGAGCCAGAGAGCCCAAGCCCGACGGAGCTGGTGCCCGGAAATCCGCCGTAAAGGAATATGTAGCCGAGGCGGGATAGTGGCCCGGACTTAGGAGCGGCGGATACAGTACATTCACTGCCGCCGCTGCCGCCGAGGAGGAGTTACTGGGCGGCGTCCAGTTCATCTGGGAGCACTGCATCGGCACACCGTTGCCATCGGCTGCTCCATACCCATGGTGCATCGTCATGTTCATGCTGACGTTCACACTCATGCTGGGATACATGGCCGCCGTCGGTGGCGGAGGTGGTGGAGCACCGCCAGCGGTCTCGTAGTAGCAGGCAGCTGCATTTCCGCCTCCGCTGGAGGCTCCGTTGCTGCCGCCATTGTTACCGCTGGCGCTTTGGAGGAGCGTGTTGCTACCGTGCGATGCCTGGACTTGGGACTGCTGCTGGAGCTGCTGGTGCTGCGTGTGCATCTGGCCGTGATTATGGGAGTTGGGCGATATGAGCATCTGGTGGGGATGCACCGTGTAGGAGAGCGAAGCCTGGTGTGGATTTCCGGCGGCAAAGTTATAGGAGGCGCCGCACGGCGAGAAGGGAAACAGGCTGGGCAGCGGATCAATGTCCAGTGGCGGCAGGCCGGGAAATGTGGAGGCCATCTCGTCGGTGCTCCAGTAACTGGGATTGCCCGATGATCCTCCGCCGTTGTTAATGCTCCCGTTGCCGCTACTCGCCGGCGGTGTGGTGTTAATTTGGATGTGGCCGCCACCGATACCCACGCCCACTTCCACACCAACGCCCACTCCAATTGTGGGATCGAAGCAGCCGCCGCAGTCAAAGTCGCTGCTGGTAAGCGAGGAGATCGGCAGAGCGGTGTTGCCCTGGCAGGATAAGCAGCCGACGCAGGAAGCGGCGCACTCTTGCTGCACAACCGGAAACGGAAATGGGAGACCAACAGCATGGGGTTAACAAAGGTAACAATAAAAGATACAAATTCCTACGTTTAGAGTACGAAAAACGTTTTGTAAAACCATAATACAATATTGAAACCTTATTAAAATGAAGAATATGTTTATATGTGTTAAAAAATGTTTAGATAACCAATATTTACGACATTCCACATCTTAGTTTAAACCGTGGGATAAAGGAAAAATCTGCTCGTTAAAGAAATTGAACATATTTAACAGAAACTAACTTGTTATTAAAGAATTTTAGCTTTAATAGGTTGATAAAAAAAATTAAAAAGGTGCATGGTATTAGACAAAGTTAAAAATCAAATTTTAATGCAAAGAAAATAGATTAAAAAAGTAACAGCAAAAGATATCGAAAGGATATTTGTACAGCTTCTAGTCACAGGCTAAAACTTAACATTTTCTTAGTGAAAAAAATTGGGAAAAATACCGCTAAATGATGATTAAACACTGGACAACTGACACAACCGAACGCGAACCGATTTCCGGAGAGATTGAACGCAATTCGACAGGGATTCCAGGACTTACCTGGGGGCTGTCCAGCGCCAAGCCGAACAGGGGATTGTTGGGCACATAGCCCGTCTCTGGTTCCACAGGACCGCCGTTTGAGACATCGCACGATATGTACATAGCTCCACCCTCTTGGTCTTCCAGGGAATCTGCGCAACCAAACAAAGAAGCAACCAAAAATCACGTTTATATGAGGGCAAGCTCAGTAGAGATGCTCGCCATCAGCGCGTATCCCACGGATACATTTTGCATGGACGGATACAAGCAACGGTTCCACTGTGCGCTAAGCTCCGCCCCTCAATACACACGAAGAGACCGCCATTTGCTTTGCTCTCTCGAGTCGCGGCGATTCTGTATCTGTGTGACTGCATCTGGGAACGGATGTGTATGTGCGGTTAACTCACCCAGAATTATGTTCAGGAGTTTGGAACCCTTATATAACAATCCCATGACATGACTCCAGTTCTGGAACGTGTGGACTCAGCGCTTGGGGCTTTGTTTCTGCTTTTTCTACGCTTCATCTTGTTGCGTTAGCTGCCAACTGCAAGAACAATATTTCCAAGTTACCTTCTATTTGCTTAATTGCGTAATTCTTTTAAAATCAATACACCAAAGGTTTCAAATTGCACAATAATGTTGCACTCCGCTTAGTTGGTATAAAATATGGGGCATGGGGTCAAGAAATGATTTAAATCCTTGCTTTAAAGGACTACACTTGCAATGTGGTGTAAATAAATTCAAGGGGGAAATATAAATATGCCACTTTAAAGAATATATTATCAAAGTAGAACTTAAATTTTTAATAGATGTAATATTAAGGCTTCTCCAGTTACCGGTAACTTAAAAAATATGAATATACCTTAAATAGGAAAGTAGAAAAAGTAGTAATAACATTATAACAATATCGGATTTCAATTTGAGACAATCTTATTGTATATATTTAATATTACAATATTGCTGTGAAAATAGAGAACGAATTATGTTAAAAGTTTCTTATTTAATTTATTTATCACACCGAAGGACTTCCTTTACCATCTGTTTCTCCTCACATTAATTTTAG
>JAEIIG010013252.1:0-10698 GCA_018904695.1 Drosophila parvula
ATTTGAAAAATAATATTAAATGTTTAGACGGATAAGAAAGAGTTAACTACATTTTGGACTCCCAGTTCTTATATTTTTTATAAACAATATTATATATTTATTTATATAAATGAAACAATGGCAAGCGGATATCCTTTATTTTTCTTCCTGCACTCTCAAAATTAAAATATTCATTTCCCCGTTTTTTTTTTTGGTTCCGGCAAAGGCAGCCTTCCGCTTTGTTTTTCCCCATTTCCCAAGAGCGTTTCCCATGAGCACCGCCCACATTTGCCATGAGAATAAGAATAATTGTTGTCTCTCCTGCGTGTCCCTGCCTTGAATTGCATTTCTATGCACATTGTGTCTGGCACAAAGCCTCAAAATGCCTCAGGGATGCCACGATTCTAACCGCATTCCTTTGGCCAACTGCGGTGAAATATCAAGGTGCGAGGATATGAATATTTGCATTTAATAATTATGATGAGGTGGATTTAACTTGGTTGAAAGATGCAGAAAAGGCTCAGTTTAACTGAAAGTTTTATAATATATAAATTATGAAATTTGAGGTCTTTAGCCATAAAGCAATTTAATTTATAATGATATTAATATTATTTATTCTTCCCCCCATTAAATCTAGATGTTGTTTAGATACAAATCGATCAATTCCAGAACAACAAAAACAAATCTATAAAAATATATAGGCTAAAAAGCATACTTAGCTGGCATTAACCAATATTGTAGTGTCACAGCATCATTATTATCAGAAATCTAAATTCTATTTGCTCATCTTAACTCTCAATCCTTAAATATTTCCATAATCCCCATAATTACCATTAATATTACCCACTGCAACTTTCTGGGGTTATTGCCCCATTCGGCACATGAAGTTCCTTCTCGCATTTGGTAATTATCCCATTGTTTAAATAACAATTGCCATAAACTTACACTCAAACACACACACGTGTAAATAAATTTCCAAAAATACGAAATACCCTTGCCAAGTTCAAGTTCCGACCCAGTTACGATCCTTAAAGATTATCAAATGGAATGGGTAAAGAAAAATCTCCCAGCAACAAGGCACTGAAAGAAATCGCTATGAAATCTATAAAGCATTTAATAAAATTAAATTCGTAAGCTTTATTTATGATTGGTAATCGGGGTTTAATTTTGCTTTATCTTTAATTTACACAACTTTATATTGTTTAAATAAATAAGTAAGGATTCTTTGGATTTTTCAAATTTTCAAGGAACTATAAATATTTTAATATTAATTGAAATTAAATTTACCCTAATTATTCCCTCGGTGCGATCGATAGTACATGTGGCTCTCTGACATCATAGTTAATAGCTTTTAACAGCACTTTATCGCTTAAGTTGTTATTTGTGCTGTTTTTTTTTTGTTTTTTTTTTTTTGGCAAAACAAACGAAGCTGCAAGCTATCTGCCTGTTTATTTACTCCCAGTGGCAGTGGTTTGCGTGTGTGTGTATATTTGTGCATAAAACATAAATTCCCCCGCATCGCATTGGACGCTAAAATAACACAGCTGCTGCTGCTGCTGCCTCTGAGCCACCTCAGGAAAAGTGATTTGTTCGAGTCAATGGCAATGGGGCCCCGTAAACAAATGGAACTGAAATTATAAAATTAACACACAGCCCGCAGGCCCACTGACGGACTGTCGGGCGCGTTGGTGGAAGTGTAAACATTCGATGACGGTTTATTAGCAATTAATTTAAATATTGCCATTGCCAGGCGAAAGGTAAATGTCGGCCTGCCCCAGCGCGTGGCAAATAAACATGTTGCACAAAAAAAAAATAAAGCAAATAAACAGAGCGACTTGCCATAATCATTTCAAAGGGTTCTCATAATAATAAAGGCCGCGTGCTGTTCAATTTAATTGTTATTAGCAAAAATCAACACATTAAGTTGTGTCATTGCGAGAGGTAAAAGATCAATGGGCTTTTTAATAGATAAATAACACAGGTTTATTTCAGCTTTGAATGGAAGAATTTTAGGTAAATTATTACCCATTAAATAATAGAATAAAACATGTATGTATATTTTTACTTGAAATTCCAGTTATAGCCTCAATAAGTACTTAATATGCTCCTGTGTTTCCCTTCTGTAAATTACAATTAATTACTGAGCTCACTTCCCTGCGCGTTTCTGCGGTTTTCCAATTATCTAAACCTTATGGCATTTCAATTAAACATGAATTTCCTGCGGTTCACCTAATTCCCATTGAAAAGCGAACGCATTTCCCGGGTCTCCTGAATATTTCATCATTTTAATGCATTCAAGTGCCAGGACTACTGATTCCGAGTTCCGTTTCCATTTCAAAGTGAAGCTGGGCCTCAAAGCATAATTGCAAACAATTAGCATGCTCCGGGACTCGGGACTTAGCAGGGCCAGGACTCAGGACTCGCTGGCAAGTACGGTAATGGCGTTCGGCATGGTAATAGATGGAATAGAAGTACTCACTTGACAGTGCTCTGTCATTGGCATGGCATTGTGTTGCTCGCGGAAAGGAAAGGAACCCCCGGCCCTAAATCAATATCAGATTTCATACATGTAAGCCCAGGCAACCAACCACACACAAGGTCCATATGTCAGCCGGTACAGTGGGGGGTATAACAATAGCAGATGTATTAAAATGTAAGGGGAAATTCCAAGAACTTAATGTAATACAACCTTTACACATATTTTGCATTGCCAAAATATATCTCCAATTATTTTTAGCGATGTATTTATGTTTAGCCAGTTCCTCCTATAAGTGTGACCTTTGTTGTTATGACAAGTAAAAGTCAAATATCATTCTGCTTTTGGTTTTTATCCAGTCACTGTTCTTGGCTTTGTGCAGCCACCAGATGGATTATTTCATTTATTATTTCATTGGCATTCGGCAGGCAGAGCATTATTAGACTCCAGTCCTCTGATATATGTTTATGTGTACAGGCGACAAAAATAGCTTGAAGAACTCTGATTACATGTGCTGCTGGAGGATGAAAGAATATTAAAACTAAATTTATTATTTGGAATATATATTTAGTATTAATTCCTTCTATTTATTTTAAATATTAACCTTTATTTTTATATTATGTTTTATAATATTTCAAAATATATAACTAGACTGAACAAATTCATTCAATTATTCCCCCTTACTTCACAAAATTCCCAATCATCTGTATGATGATCTACTTTTAGCCACGTCTAATTACATTGATACAGAGTGCAGATTTTACTTCTCATAGATCAGACAGGCCATATGTCTATATACACAAAACACATATAGAAAGTGCATTGGAGCAAGGTCGGTTTACAGAAGCGAGAATCTGCCATGTGCTGCATTTCCGTCTGATTGACTTTTTAATGGGCATCACGGCGAGTTGATTAAATGGAAATTTCACAGAAATTAGGCAGACCAATTGCGCAAATCGAAATGCAGTAAACAATTATTTATTATTGACGGCTGAGATTGGGCATAGCCAACATTTGGACCGCCTAATCAGCGAAGGGAAAACTTTTTCCCAAAGCCATTATTTACACTTATGACACATAAGCGAGCACACGTGTGTGTATGAGGGGAAAAGTATGCTAATATGCCAAGTACCCAGAGCAAATATTTTTTCAAACCCTAAAACCAAAACCGGGCCAAAGTCAGCAACATTAATGGCAACAATAACGGCAAACAAGCTTACCCAGAGCAGAGCAGAGCATATGGGTAAAACGACCCAGAGCTAAGGCCGAAGTTATGCCTAAGTGGCGGCTTTTCCCATCCCGGAAAAACGCACCGGAGAACCGTACAAATTTTCCCAGCCTGCGGCTACCAAAATAAATTAAAGAATTCCCCCTTCGCACTTTGGCAACTTTCTGCCTATTTTGTCTATTTTTTAATTTTCTACAATTTGCCCACATAAATAAATTCAAAGGCCAGGCGAGCGAGCGGGGAAATGTCCTGTGGCCAGGATTCTAATGATTGAAAAAAAAAAAATGGAACGAAGAAGAAGTAATAAAAAGAAGGAGGGCTCTCCCTCTCTCTCTCTGTCGGTGTCTCTGTGCTGCCTTTCAACTATTATTACCTTTTCAAAGAAGTCTATTTGCTTTCCTTGGGGATATTTACCTAAAATCCTCTCAGTGCCAAGATGCCCGGGCCATCGGCTTCGGTTAGGGTATTACAAATTGACCGTTGTGCTGTAATTTAATTTGAATTCAGGGAAAGTTTACACCCGGTTGCAGTAGACACACAAAAATACAGTCATAAAATATGCAACTTTGAAAAGAAATAAAAAGAACGGCAACAAAAGGAGATTAAATTGCTGTCGACATGGGCCACAACTTTTTCTGTATGGGCCCATTGAACCTGGCTTTAAAGCTGCGTCAGTTAATATAAAATGTTGCCGTTTTTTTTATTTATCTTTCGGGGGGAAGGAACATGGAAAAAGTTTGCTCTTTAAAAGCGCGCACAGGCTTGTTTACATTTAAATTTTGAATTTTAATAAGGGGAAAGCGTTTTCAGCTTATTTATGAAGTGATCTACATATGTTTTATAACCTTATCTTGACGATGCTCTTCTTCGCCGACAAATCAAGCCAATTAGCCACTACAATTTCATCACGTATACGTCATGTGGCGCTTCGTAAGACTCTGTGGCATCGTGACCACCATAAAAATCTATTAAAAATCAATTTGTTTAGCCACAGCTGTTCTGTAGTCGCAAGTCGAAGTCAAGAACTTTATCCGCTGCCAGTGGATTGCCTAATTAAAGTGCTCGAGCCCCGGTAAATGTGGAAAAATTAATAAGCGCAACACGTGCAGCGGTTTTCGATTGCGATTTTCCTTCGGCTGTTGCCAGGATATTTTCTTCTCACAGCAGGGTGTGGGGGATGGGGGGTGTGTGGGTTGGGAAGAAGTCTTCTCTGGACACCAGGCAATCCCAAAGTTTGTTGAGCAAACCGCTTTGAAGTCTAATAGGATTAGTTCGCCCACCAATTGTGGGGCGTCCCAGCCTGCCCGGCCTGTCTATGACAAATAAACGCCCTTTTTCAGAGGCTCTGGCCTGTGTGTATGTATGTATATATCTGTTGTATCAGCAGTGGCCGGTATAAATAATATTCAATAATGTAAAGCAAATATTTAGTAAGCAAATATGCCTAGACTAGGGCGGATTTCTTATATCAGTAAATATTTATCAATAACCATGGCGCTGCCTTTGCGTTTTATTACGGCCAGCAGGGAGGAAATGAGAAAACTGCTAAGCTTTCTTTTACCTTCCCACCTTGAAAAGTTTAATAAATAAGGAGCTGCCATCGTTGACTGCTTAGTTCAGTTTTTCCTAGAATTTCCCTGATCTCTACGCCTAAATCTGTCAAGTTCCGATGAAAATAGAATGGCCTTATTAACACTGACGGCAACTTAATGTACAGTTGCTGGTTTTAACTTAATAAATAATAATAAATGAATTTAGCACGAGTTGTTGAGTAGTTAATTTGCCATAATAATTCCGCAGGCATTGTTTTATGAAAGAATGGGAATTTTTTTTATTTATATTAAATTGGTTTGATGATAGAAAAACAGGAATTCAGTGGAAAATTTTTGCTTACGAAGAGTATTTATGTAAAAGGAGTATTTATAATAAAATGCCTTTAATTGATGGAGTGTAGTTTCGGCTTATTTATTCAGTTACTAAATTAATAAAGAAACTCAGAAGGAATCATATATATTTTCTAAGAATTTCGTACCACATTCTCTCCATTAATTAAAAACGTTTCCATATATTGGTTAATCTTGCAGAGTATATGTTTATTAATATTATATAAAATATAATTATATACGATGAGACAACACAAAAATGCACTAAATAGAATAATAGGTTCTGGGTTCAGGGTCCTTAGAGTCTTGCCATTTGGTTCAGCCAGTTTCTTCATTTAGTATTTCAGGCATTCAAATTGGTGTTTAAGCCTTGTCAATCACACGATCGTTGAACACAACCCTCAAATCAGTCTTGGCCATGTTGCTGAAGGCGCCAGTCAGTTCCGTCAGATTGGCATTGGGCAGGCGCCTGTCGAAGGGGAAGCCCATGGTGCGTCTGTCAGGATATAGCTTGTCCTTCAAACCGCAGAACGAGTAGGCAGTGCTGCAGGCATCATTTGGTCTGTAAGCAAGGGGGAAGAAGGTCACAAAGTGAAGGCGTGCTCAGATTTCAGAGCTGCTCACGTGTTGGGCTGCTGTACAGAGTCCTGCGAGTAGTCGGAAATCATGACAAACAGGTCGAAGAGCATGCCCTGGGCATTGCCCTTGGGCAGCAGGAGATGCTGAGGCCAGCCGCAGCCGCAGAAGCGGAACCTAGCCAGCTCATCAGCGGCCTTGGGCTGATAGTCAGCGCCCACGGGCCGGAAGGAGCGCTCGAAGGGAATGGCCACCGAGGACTCCGTCGACTGGCGGCGAATGGTGTTCACACCAGGAACCACTGGGAATAAATTATTTAAGACGAATACAAACAGAAGAAGCAAATATAGATACTCACAATCAACTGTAAACTTGTCCATTTCGATGGCCAACAGTCGCTGATCCTCCAGCCTCAGAGGCTGATTGCGCTCGTCCACCTTGGGACAGATGAAAATGCGGCAGGTGCCGGTCCTCTTCGCTCCACTATTGGTCACATTGAAGGTGTAGGTAAAGGGAGCATTCTGAAGATGTGTGAACGAGGCAAAGATATTGCCATCGGCCGAAGGACCAAAGTCCAGACCAGCTGCCAAGTCAGCGCTGGACTTCTGCCAGTAGGTCAGCAGGGTATTGGCCTTGGTATTCGACTTGCCGATCTTGGCCTCAATATAGTCCACACTCACGCCATCAAACCCAAGTTGGGTGGCGTTATACGGGTCCAGGCGGGCCTTGAACTTGTTGAACACCGAGTCAATGAATCCGTGCCACCTGTAGAAAATGGGATCCCTCATAGCCGTGGTCACATCGCCCATCACGCCGAATTCCTCCAAGTGCCGGGCATCGGGATCGTGGGCAAAGGAGATGATATTATGTCCCTGGTTGTGCAGATTGCCATAGAAGTTGGTATTGATGGAGAGCACGGGCGAGGCTTCGATCATGTTGCCCAGAATATTAATGCCGTTGACATCGTCCAACTGAGTGCGGTTGCCAGAGGGCTAAAAAAAACGTGGGAAATAATATTAAAATAGTAGAACAACCACAGAATATGCTAACAACTCACATCCTCAACATATCCCTGATCGATGGCAGCCAGCACACGATCGCGCCAGCGCTCCACCTCGGAGATCTCAATGTTGGCATCCTCGCGGTCCACATCCCGCAGCAGCTGGTTGGACACTCGAGCCGGATAGGTGCGGTTGTTAACACTGGACAGGATCTTGGGGAAGTAGCCCTCGGGAATCTCCACGCGCAGATTGTTTAGCGGCTGGACACGCTTCAGATTATTGCAGAAACGCTCGACGTTGTAGCGGGCCAGGATCTGGTGGTGCATGTAGTAGAAGAGCTCGCCGCGACGATCCTTGTTCACCACCTCCATGGGTCCAGTGGTGGGGTAGACCAAGTGCCAGTGCCAATGATGGCTGTTCACGCCGATATCCTCCCGGAAGTAGGCCAGGCGTTGTTCATCCTCGCGATCCGAGGCCGTGTAGTTGCGGGGAATATCTACATGGACACGCTCACCGCTATCGCCAATGACAGAGGCCTCCTGGCGGGCATCCTGGAGTTACAGAAAATATTAATATTAATAATGTACAAAATGAAGTCATCGAAAATGAAAAAACTCCTTGAGCACACAGAGCTCCTGAAGGTCTTAAGCTTGTACGAAGTTTTTCCAAGAAATACTTTGGGATATCACCAAGAAAAAGAACAGGAAGTTGACTTATCTAGTTTCTTATATTCTCAAGACTCACACGAAAGACAGAGGGCTCCACAAAGTTGCTGGGAAAGACCTGGGAAATGTTTGTAATGGGCACCTCACGCGTATCCGGACGATGGGCTATGGCCACGGCATAGGCGTACTGGAACAGCACGGGGTTCACACGGTCCCTGAAAAGATAAAGAACTTGGTGTTTAGCCAAAAGTCATAGATGGACATCAGAAGAAGAACTACTTCTTGCCCATCTCTGTCATATTTTCGATATAAACTCACTTGGTATAAACAGACAACGACACAAACTGTCTTAGATTGGGGGCTCCCATGAAGAGCGTAATCAGCTGGCTGGCAATCTCCCTATGACGATCGTTGAACAGTGAAAACTGGTTCTTCGGGCCCAGTTTCTTGGTGAAGTCCAAGTTGGGAATGGTGGCCAACTCCTGGACTGGAATCTTTAGGTCCACATCCTTGGAGAAGCGATTGCCCACGGTCTCGGTGTCGTTGCGATAGCGATCCGTGTAGAAGCTATCGGGCAGCTCCAGCACAGTCTTGCCAGAGTCACGGGTGGTGAACACCGGCTCCAGGGGACGCTGGAACAGCAGCTCCAAGGCTTTCAGATCCGTGTTGGTCATAGTTTCTCCTGAGAACTTTGCTACTCGAAGGTTGTTTGAGAAATGTGTTTTCGATAAGCAAACGTTGGGTTTTTATAGCCAAAAATTACTGCAAATAATATTGAAATCATATTCTAACCACAAATTGCATTGGTCAGGCTTTTTTTCGTAGATAAAACAAACGGTGGTGGAAGTGGTAGAGCTGATAAGGTCTGAGAGAATCTAAGGTTTGCTGGGGTTGTTTATTTATTTATAATAAAAAGAGAGAGAGAGAAACCGCAAAATGATATGAATATTAAGAGTTTTTATTACAAAAATATTTGTTTTATTTCTCTGAGAATTTCAGGAATGTTTAACCAGTCTTGGAATGCATTTTTTGATAAGTGAATAAATTATATTGTACAAATTTGTACAATTTCCTAAATTTACGTTAAATTTCTTAGAGGTTTAGCTCTTTTAAACAAAATATCAAAATATTCCCCAATATTTCCAATCAATTATATTAAAGTTGTGCCAAGTTATTAGCGACTTCTATGGCTGCCAGAAATCAATTTCCACGTCCGTGCCGGAGAGTACGAGAGAAACCTTTTTGGCGAGCTCGCGAAATACAACTCCTGGAAGTAAACAGCCTCAAGGCCGCCCAAGGCAAAAGCTTCTTATGCTCGTAGAAATAACACCGTAAACTTTCGGTTACTCAACAGGCTGCCACAGGACCTCCTCGTCGCCCATAAATTGTACATCGCCTCCTCCTTGGACGTGGCCCATAAATTAGATTTCGGGGGTGGCAAAAAGCATGTAACTAAGAACTTAGAACTGCCGAGAGCCTTGATGATTAAAATATCTATACTGTAAATCAATTTTTGTTGTCCAGTTCAGAAGGATGTTTTTCCGGCAGAGCGAGAGGAGCGAAAACCAAAACTTTTTTGGCCATTGTCAATAATAAATGTTCGGCTGCCGACTTTGGCGTTGAAATGTGTGCGCATTAATCTGTGAAATTGACAGCAAAGTCAGGGAGGGGGAGTCAGGCAAGTTTGCATAGAAATGCGGGTGGGGAGAGGGTTGGGGTGGAAATTGAAAAGATGAATTTTCACAATTTCTGCACTTTGGACATAACAACAACCTGAAAATGACTTTTTAGAGCCAAGTTTGTTTGTCAAGCGGGGGTCTTTAGCTAAAACATACCAGTTGAAAAATAAGTCACACTCCTAGAAAGAGTTTTTATTTAATTTATGTAAAATAACTTCTATATTTCACATTATTTAATACGAATTTAATTGATTTCATAATTTCTTTTTCCTATATTTGTTCTTTTTTTAAGAAAACAACTTTAGTTTACAGAGCATTTCCCTGTCGACTTTCTCCTTCCAGTAACCACTTGACTTTAAGCTTGCTCTACGTACACATTTATCCAAGCAATGTCATTTTTCATTGAATATTCCATGGCAGCCATGGTAAATGTGCTACAGATTCTTCTTGGCCAAAAAGACAAACTTTCATTAATTAATTATAAAGTGTGTGTAGACACTCTTTTACACACACAGGCTTTAATTTGTGCGAATCGAATTAAAGCCATGATAAGGTTTGCCTTCACCGCCGAAAAAGAAACACTGACTTCACCCCAAAAATAAACTTTTACAAACAAGTCTTAAAAACCGCGCAACTTTGTAAAAGGCGCCAAGGTAATCTTCCTACATCTGAGCATCTGAGTCATAAAAAGGCTTCTTTCTGCCGTGTTAATTACCCGCTGACTTTGGCCCAGCTGAACCCAACTTAAAATTTTAGATTTCATCTTAAGCAGCTTGCGGCGAACGAAAAAAGAAACAACAACAACTCAACCTAAACTATTCATTAGTTTCGGCTTAACCGCAGGAATTTGCGGCACACGGGCTCTTATCAAAATTTTGAGGTAACCGCCTCTCGTTTTCAATTGTTTGCCCACTTGGGCACGAAACTGATTAAAATTTCATGGCTCTAATCTGTTGGCAACTTATCAGCCCGTTAAGCGGGAGAGAGGGGTATTTTCTGTGTAAACAGCGAGAGGAGAAAGGGTATCCCTTATCCTTTTTTACTCTGAAAGTTCATGGGTATTGTTCTTTTATGGTTTAATGTGGATTTAATGTCTCTTATGGAAGTTGGGGATCTTTACAGATATTCTTTCTTCGTTAGCTCATGATATTTCTTGGGTTTCTTATGTCATTATTTAAACTTAATTTTATTGGAACATCTTAAGGGAAATA
>JAEIIG010013274.1:0-43565 GCA_018904695.1 Drosophila parvula
GTACTGCTACCTAAAGGGCAACTTAATCTGGTTGTATATATGGGAAAAAACAAAAAATTCGTCACAGTGTGATACTGCTACATAATTATATTATATAATACAATATTTAAATTAAATATTTACATTATTTACATTTTATTTTACATTTTATACATTAATTAATATATTATTCTAGAAGGGCGATCAGCTGGATGGCACCTTTTTAAACTATCATTAAAATAAGTTATTAAATAAATAAAATATCGAATTCTGTTTAAACTTGTTTTTATTACGGCTTAACATTTTGTATTTCCTTGATTTTAAAATATTCCAAACTGTAAGGATATATCGGGAATTTCCAATTATTTCTGTTCTTTGGAAGTTTTTTTTAAATATTTTAAAGCAAAGTTTGGGGCAGTATATCTTTGGCTTTTAAATCTATTAGCGATTTCTTAAGTTTTTAAATTAAGTTTTTTGATTATCATTGAGAGGGTGTCTAAAAGAATTTAATAAAATGTTGAAAGTAACAAATGTTGTGTAAAGTTGTTTTTCTTACGATGTCATATTTTATGGCCTAGTTAGGGACACATTTTTGAGTGATTTCGAAACCCTAGTAAGCCCGTCAATATTTATTTATCGAGCTGTTCCCAAAAATTACTCTAGATTAGAAATCAAAATCCATTTAAAAAAGGGTGTCCAATAATATATAATAACTTATATATACATATATATAACTTATATATGTACATATATAACTTATTAAATGGCCAAATTTTATAAAAACTGTTTTATAAGGTTTAATAATTTGTTACTATTGTTTTGGGATAACTTTTTAATGGATTTTATAACTTAAGAAATACAATAACTATCTTTTAAATTTAACTATCTTTCTGGCCTATAGTCGAGTATCGATTTAGACTAGAACTAGACCCGGAGTTTCGTTAAAACCTCTCATAAAAAATGTCCCATAGATATCCGAAACACCCGTAATTATTTTCTGTGTAATTATATACGAGTATAATATATTTTCAGCTGCCATTACCTCACGACTTGCTTTCACGCGCTCATCTCTCATATTTTTGGTCTCTCTCCGCCGTGGGCCAAATTGATTTCGGATGTGCGGCCAAATTATGCATGTTTCATTTGTTGTTTTTGTTTTTCTAAATATGTACATACATACCTTTTGATGGCGACAACGCACAACGCATTGTTTCCGCTTCACAGCTGTAACGGGGATTGCCCAAGGAGATGAGAAAACGCCAAAACATATGTAATACTTATTACAAATACTTTTATAAAGTATAATTCGATTTATTAGCAAAAAAAATATAGGTAGTAATAAAATTAGAATACGATTTGTGTGTGTGTGTGTGTTTTTCGGGGGACACTCAGTGGACACCGAATACAAATCAGCTTTTGTGGGGTTTTGTTAACAGGTTAATACAGAGGCAACACACAGACAGGAGGTTAATATATATAAATATATATATAATACTTTCGATAGCCCCGGCTAGATTGCACGCTGAAACAGATGGGCCAGCAACTCGGCCTCGCTCAGATCCATTTTGTACTTAAGGACAATGTCCTGCACCTTGAGCCGTCGTCGCACATGCGGCGGTTGGTAGCTGCAACAATAAAAAATATAATATTATAAATAAATAAAAGATCGCTTAGGGAGCTACTCACTTGTCATTGTCCAGTCGCCGTCGGCGTGATATGTTCAGTGCCGTCTGCCGCACCAGATTTCCCACAACCCGCCGACTTAGCACCATTCCATCGACCAGGGGTGTGGCGAAGCTCATCCTGCCGGGCGGACCCTGCAGCTTCACCCGCAACAGACCCGACAGCAGCGAGTGCACGAAGATCACGTGGCAGTCGTTGGCGCGGGGCAGCTGCAGCGTGTGCAGTTCCTCGCCGGTGCGCGTATAGGCCAGCATGTCCTCCAGCGGGAAGTTCAAATAATCCTCGTAACTCTCCAGCCACACCAGAAAGATTTTGGCCGGCGCCTGGGCCAGCAGCGTTGGCTTCGTTACATTGCCTTTACGGCGTGTCGGTGGCACCGGTTCCCGGTTCCCATCCCTGAGCTCCAGGCTGAGATTTCTAGACTTGGATTTGGCCAAGCCGGCACCGCCCGCTCCTCCACCCCCATCCATCGTGTCCCACACGTTACTGTTTCCACCAATCTGATCCGAATTGGAGTTAATGCTAACGCCATCGCTGCCCGTGTCGCTGTTATGCCGCAAATTCCAGGCTGTCGGCACCACAAATGCAATTTCCGAAGACACATCCGCCCAATAGATCACACGCTGCGCTCCATTATAGTTCAGATCATTGGATGCGATGGTCCTTGCCCCCGGCTGCTCCTCGGGTGTGCCCTTCAGCGACCACGAGTTGTGGACAAAGCCCGTCCAGCCCGAGTGCTCCGCCACCTGAACGGGCCAGCCCAATGTCTGCAGCATGCTGGCAAAGTGCGGATCGCGTCCCGAGGCATTTTCCTCGGCCATATTTCCAATTATCTGCTGGGCATTCGTCTGACCAGACTGGAGGGAGCATAAGGCTACATTAAAAATAAAGATGAGGTGAGGAAAGACCTACCTTAACGTAGAACACATAGACTGTGTCGTGGGTCCGGGCACTCAGCTTGTCCAGCCGATCCAGATCGGCGGCAAAGGCCGTCGACTTGGTGTCCAGCACGATGAGCGGTCGCTGCGGCGGCGTGCCCAGCGACTCGGCCGGATTGTGCGGATTGCGTGTCTCGAAGCCCAAGAAGCCGAAGTGCGAGAGAAAGAGCCGCGCCGCATGGAACTCGTGACACACCGCCGGCGGCACACATTCCTGGGCATGCGACAGGCTATCGGCACTGGTGTCCGCCTCCGCCCAGGCCAGTTTCTCATGAATGCTCTGGTTCTCCAGCATCGCCTCCAGTTCCCGGATGCTAGCCGACCCATACTGTTCGCGTATCTGTTCGATTGTCGGAATGGAGTAGTCCGCCACACAGGGCTGCACTTTGTCCACGCCATCCGGAAAGTTCTTTTGCTCGCACTCCGGCCGCTGGCTGACATCGTTCATGGGTATGGGTCGTCCGGGATTAACGGCATGGTATTTAATGCCAGACTTGCTGCGAGGCAGGTGGCGTAGCTGCATTGTCCAGGCATGGCGACCGAAGGGACCGCGGATGAGTACTGCCAATGGAAAGGATTTAAATTATATCGATATAGCTTTAATATAAGTATATATAATATATATTTTCATATTTCATGCAAAAAATATGTTTATATACCGATTTTTTAACGTTTCGATAAATGTATGTGCAATAATTCTATATTCTCGATATTCTAATCAATATATCGGGCCAATATAATCGGAAAAACAACAGATAATTAATATATTTCGATAATATCAATTTTAACGATCACTGCGATATTTTTCGATTATTTACATTTCGATAAATCAAAGTTTACGCTATTTTTAATATGATATTTAGGGCGATAACAATATAATCGAAAAAAGGAACAAATAAATGATATTTTTGTTTGATTTAATCGATGTTTTAACGTTAAAACCGGTATTACTTTATATCTCGAGCCTATGACCAAAGTAGCTAGCGCTATTTCTTTCTTTTTTCCAGTCAATTATTATAATATAACTTAGTTTATGGAATTTAAATAAATAAATAGTTATAAATAAATAAAATAAATAATAAATTGTGTATCAAAATATTCCTTAATTCAAAGTTTATTATATTTTCGCTATTATTATCGATATATCAAATTTTTCCACTCATTGTAAACACTTACACGTAACCGTTGGCTGCGGATCCTGATCGTTGCCCAGCGGCTCCTCCAACAGGGCCAGAATGGTGGAGTTCTCGGTGACAAAGTACTTGAACTTGGCAATAGCCTGCTCGCTGCTCGCCGCCGCCGCCGGCACCATTGAGTTGCAGTGCTTCATGAGGGCGAGCTCGTCAAGCAGCGACGATATCGATTCGGGTCCGCATTCGCTGGGAAAGTAACCGACCTGTTCCAAAATGATGGTTAGCAGGTTCTCTGCCGCATCCCGCACTCGCATCGAGGCGGGCTTTAGTTCTTTTTCATCCTTGAACTTGGGTATGTCGCCGCCTTTACTTTGGCTCTTGGTGCCCGAAATGCCCAGCTCGACGACTTCGAGAACGGTCTGGAGACAGTCCTTGTCCTGCAGGAGATAGGGATGCTGCATGAGCCAGGCGGCGGTACACTGGAAGGCAGCCACAATGGTGCTATGCAGATCCTTGCTGTGGGCGGGCGGTGGCCGGGAGCATTGGTAGCAAATGTAGTCGCAGATCCACTTCACGGCCCGCTTGCACTCTAGAGCGTCTGTGGAGATTATCGTTAGATTCTGACTAGCTTCGTATATTCTCACTAAGGTGTCTACGTGGAGATGACGGGGTTTTTTGGGGTTTGTCCGGTTAGGGTAATGGGTTCATGTATTCATTATTGATTATTTACAATGCAAATTAAATATACGTTAGGTACAGGCGGTGGTGGTACATGGAAACAAATGGCAATTGTTTTGTGGATGAGTTCGTGAGTTCGTGATTGTGGTGGGTGATGTGGGCTCGGTTACATGGGTTTTGGGTTGGTGGGTTTTTGATGGGTTTCGATGGGGTTACGATGGGGTTCGATGGCGTTGGTGCGGATTTCGATGGCGGTCAGAAAAAAGGAATGCATCAATCAATCAAAAAAAAAACGAAAGAAAGAAAGAAAGACAGAAGAAAGTGGCGTTAGTTAGGTTAGTTTGGTTTCGTCAATCAATTACCATTTGTAAATTTCCTGGCTGCCGCACAGTAAAGCAAACACAGTTAAGGGGTTAAGGTGTTTTTGTTTTTTTCGGGGAGGTTTAGATACGCACAATATTAATACATATATGGAAACATATAGTTTAAATAGTAAACAGAAAACAGAAGAGGGGCGACAGAGGAAGACAAACGACATTAAAACCAAACCCGAATGCAATAGTAAATGCCCTTGCAAAGGATCTTCTTTGGAGCTCAAGGCAATTACAAGTTATTATATTTAATATAATTTCAATTATTAATGCCCCAGAAATCACTAAGGATTTTAAACCACTCTAAAACAGGGGCGGGTCACAGACAGGTTTCACAAGTATATATAGTAAATATAATATATATATATATATATATATTATACTATATAATTTTATCAATTAATGTCCAAGAAAATGTATCAGTACTCAATTTGCTGATTTAAAATATTGCCTAGAGTTTCGCTGAGTTAGTACTTGGAAATTTCAACAACTTAGTTCTTTTAATGTTGAGCTCGTGTGCTTTTCGGGACTTTTAAAATAGTTCATGATGATACCGAAATCACTAGGGACTTTAAAACCCTCTAAAAGGTATGATATGATATTTTTGAACTACCAACGTAAATTTATGTATTTTTTAGCATCATTTTAGACACCTTTTGAAGTGTTTTATGAGCCCTAGAAATATACAAGTTTAGAGTATTTTAGTGTAAAATAATTCACAAGTTTTGGATACTCTTAGCTGATATACATGATATATATGATCGATATATAAGCTAGTATTCATATAGAATATATATATATAGTATAAAGTATTTCCAAATAAGGTGATATTCATCTCAAAGAGATTTAGTATCAATTGAAAGTGTGTTCAAAAGAATGTTACAAAAGACAAATCACTTAAGGGGCTTGTCCATATATAACGTAATCACCTAGGGGGAGGAAAGATGTCAGTGAAATGATTATGTTTGATTATTGGAGGAAAAGGGTGGACTAAAACAATTATTACATTATCATTTCATATAAAACTACATTTAACAACAATATTTTGTAGTATTTTTTGTATCATAGAGGAGGTGGCCTCCCTACAATGATTACTCTTGATTATATAGGGGGGGTGGGAAGTTAAAAATCATGAAAAACGTGAATTACGTTATATATAGACAGCACCTAGCTTGTAGTCCGACTATATGGGATTTAAGTTTGCGATTTCTGTAGCTCTGGTTAGTATTTCCCCAAAAACTCTATGCTTTAATGATTAAATGATGTTATTGTTGAAAAGCTTCTTAAGAAACCCGGGCTCGATTAGGCCTTTGCAAGGGCACATTATTTATATTATACACCAAAGAGATCACATGCAAGATTCCGATGATTTCCACGACTCTTCTCACCTGTCTCCCGAATGTGAAGCCTGGCCAGGCCAGATAGCAGTTCCAAAGCCGCCAGCGAGACATTTAGATCCGTTTTCCACGACGAGATTAAACGGTGACACACCAAATATGTGGCGCGCACAAATAAGGCATGAGCATTATCTAGAAATGTCCACAAGAATTGGCATTATTACAAGGGAAAAATAGGATGTTCTTCAAATATTTTGTATACTTCTTAAAAAATGGAAGAAAAATATCACAAAAATATTAATAAAAAAATTAAGAAAAATCTCCGTTTACCATAGGTTGTGCCACTATCCAGCTCCTGGCCAAACTCGAAGGACATGTCATCGGATATGGTCAGGCTGGGGTAGTCATGGGCCGAGGAGGCCGTGTCACGTATAGAGCCCGATCCCGCTCCCATGGTGGCCGTCGTTTGGCCGCTTAAGCTGGCCGTGCCAGCGCTGACCAGCGAAACGGAACGCTCCGAGCACGCTGAAGCGCAAAAAAAAACACAAAAAAAAAAAAAACAAAAGTGCCAAACAAAATAACACACAAATCAAACAACGAAAAAAATCGAAATAAATCAAGAGATAAAACTATTGAAAAATTCATACCGGAGCTTAGAAGATTGGCCTCGTGATGTTGGTGTTGCACGCCACTGGAATTGTGCAAGAGGTTGCTGCCGCCCAGCTCAGTTTCCTCAAAGGTGACGGCATCCTGGACGCACAACAAGAGGCCACCCAGCAGCATATGCGTATTCTGGGCATCCGTTTCCACCTGCAGGGCATTCATTAGGATGTTCATGAGTCGCGACTTCAGCTGGATGAAGGTGAACATTCTAAAAGAGAAGAAAAGGATGAAGTACTAAATAATAAAGGTACTAGGGTGCTCCAGAAATCACCAGGCTTTATTAAAACCTCTAAAACAGTGGTGGCCTACAGATAGACTGGCGAGTCTGCAAGTTTCGCTGCCCGAGCTCTGTGTAAGCGTTCGTATGCCGTCTTACACTCACACACAAGTGCTAGTCTAACGTGTAAATGCATGCGTGTGGGCACCACTGCTCTTTAAAGGTATGTCGCGGTGCCAAGACATCCTTAAAAAGTGTCTAAACATAATTTTAGACACCTTTTAAGGGTTTAAGCCCTAGTGATTGCCTTGTAGATCCTGTAGCTCAAATTTTTGCCTCACTTTTCGTTCGTTTCACTGTTGACCAGATCCCGAATGGGCAGCGTTTGGTAGTGCAGCGGCAGCACCATTATGGAAAGCAGAATATTGATGGCTGAACGTCGCAGCTCGGTGCGATTGAAGGTCATCGACTGAGTCTTCAGCTTGAGGTCCTTGTCGGGCAGGACAATCTCCAAGGCGGCTATAAAGCCCGGCAGCAGTACATTAATACCGTCCAAATCCAGCCGAAACAGATCGCCTGAATGCAAAAGGATACTGGCTAGCGTTTCGTCGCACTCCCGCGACTCGGTGATCTTCAGGCACTGCTGCAGGGCCATGTAGAATCGCGCCAGATAGACGGGCAGGATCTCCTCGCCCGTCTTCTTGGCACAGAAGATCTTGCACAGTGTCCCAATAGCCTCGGCCCGGCCGGACTCATACTTGTCAATGGTCAGGGTCGGCGGCAGCGATTGCGGGTCGTTCAGCGAGTTGGGCTGCGACAGCGAAATGGAGCCCTTGCGGTGCTCCATGATCATCGATGACGGTCGCTTACTGGCCTCGCATGCTTGCTCTACACATAATAATTAGGGAATAATTTTTATAAACAAAAAAATAAATAATTATAAGAGGAGGAGACTTACTCTTGCGATTCTGGCGCCAAGTGTCGCCGCCTATGTGCGCCGCCTCGAAAAGCCACTCGTGGAATACGTGGAGAATGCTGTTGCACTTGGGCCTGGCCACGGCCAACTCAACGCCCGCTCCCATTGAAGTCAGCGGCAGAGCTGTGATCGTCAGTTAGGAGAGACAGAGAGATTGGTAGAGAGAAAGAGGGAAACAGAGACACAGAGTCAGTGTGAGAGACGAAGCGGTTGGTTATATTAAGGGGCGGGTTTTTAGAACATCTGATAGATGTTAGTTAAGCTCACAACGATTCACACGGCACACAGGGCACACAAAGCAAAAAATAGATCCAATTAGCAATTGGCAGATCCAAGCAGAGATTCAAATTACAGCACAATTTCGCGCTTTCAATCGTTTCGTTTCGAGGAGCTCAGCTTAGCTCAAATGGGGGTTTGTCATTAAAAAAAAGAAACATCGAAAATTATGCCACTCAAAGTTATAGAGAAATGATCTATCAGAGTATAGTAGCTAATATTATTTAGTGTTGGTTTTGCTCATGAGTGAGTGAACAAAAATCAGATCTTTACTAAAATGAGGGAGCGAACATGTTCGTTTTGCAATTATTGGTTTTTGTTCACTTGTTCATTTTACTCCTTTTTGTTCACTTGTTCATTTTTGCTCGTGTGTGTGTTTACTTGTTAATTTTTGCTCGCTTGTGTTCACTTGTTCATTTTTACTCGTTTGTGTTCACTTGTTCATTTTTGTTAAGTTGTTCCATTAAGTTGTGTCGCTCTCTTGCTCATTTTTATTCATTTGTTAGATTCATTTTCACTTAGCTCATTTTTGCTCAGTTGTTATTTTTTTACTTTGCTCATTTTTGTTCAGTTGTTTTTTGTTTTGTTTTGCTCTTTGTTTATCAGTTATTCAATCTTTCTTATTTTTGCTCTGTTGCTCGATTTCTCTCTCCTGATCATATTTGCTCAGTTGTTCACTTTTGTTTAGTTGCTCTTCTTTGCTAACTGTTTACTCAGATTGGTGATCACTATGATAACTTTAAAAAACTGATTATATTGTGCCTTATGAAGATGAGTGAAACGTTGAATAATTTTAAGTATTAGAAAAAAACAGTAAGCCAATATGGCAAATATACATATAATGTTTCAATGTAATATGTAACCTATATATTCTAGGGTGCACTATATATTTTACTATGTTTTTTTAAAACCCTTAAAAATGGGTCAAAAAGCAATACAACTTTTCAGGTTGGTTTGTCGGCTTAAACTGGTTTTTCTTTTCATCGTATACAATATTGTAGCGCCTTTTTAAGCGTTTTCAAATAAACCTAGTGATTTATGTAGCACAACCGATTATGTGTTTATGGTAATGTGGTCTGTTTATGAACAGTGAGCATGTGAAAAGTGAACAAGTGTGAGCTCTTTTTTTTGTTTTAAAGAAGAGTATGTTCAACCAAGTGAGCAGAGTTTATCCAACACTAATACTATTCAAGTTTTATTTTATTAAAGGCAAAAAATGTGGAAATATCTTTATAGAACTGAGGCTCAGAATTTTATAAATATTTTCTCTGAACCGATCAAGTATATATAATGACTTTTTAGTATATTTACATATATATAAAGGTTAAAAGAAATATAAATTAAATCTCTTTAAAAATTAAATATAATAATTGAGGGATTTTCCCCGAATTTCGTTAAGGAACCCTCCATATGAACTGAGCTTCGCTCTCGCCATATTTTGCCTCCAAGTTAACACACTTACAGTTGATGCTGCTGCTTGCCGACGCCGGACCCGACGTCGATGTGGGTGTTGTGGGTGCCGGAGCAGGAGCAGCTACGCCGCCGCTTCCCGATCCCGCTATCAGGCTGGTGGTCGAGGTTATGCCCCCGCCAGTGCCACTGCTGCCCAGAACGGCAGAGGAGTTGTTGTTGTTGTTGGAGGAGGAGGAGGAGGAGGAGGTGGCGATGTTGGCATTGCTGGCGGCGGCAGCGGCTGTAATGGAAATGGTGCTGCTGCTGCTGATCGCATTGCGTGCACCGCCGCCGCCGCCGGTGAGGCCAATAAGCGAGGTCTTGCTCAGGCCTGAGGCAGAGGGAGGGTGAGTAGAGCAGAGCAAGTGTGAGAAATTAGTGAGCGCCAGATACAAAGATACATAGATATACAGCTACAGCTACAGATACAAAAGGGAGCATGCAATAATTGTGGGCGTGTATGGCAGCAGATAAATTACAATGCATAATCCCATCAGCATGGGCCGAGGGCGTGGAAAGTGGAAAGTGGAAACAGTTACTCAGTCGCCCGACTCATCCGCGCCGGGCAATTACACCGAGATTATTCCACTCATGCTACGGGAACAAATTATACAAAAACAATAATAAATAAAAGAAAATGTACAAGGGCAAAAAAAATTAAAAGAAGAATGCAAAACTCGTGAGTGCCGCCTATCTGGGGCGATGGAGAAATAAATGGCGAGGTGACGGGATCCAGGCAAAACAAAAAAAAAAAACATCTCTAGGCAGGCAGCAAACACAAAAATCCAAGTCAAGTTCAATTCAAGAAGCGCGTTGTGACGACAAAGAAAAAATAGGGTCAAGACTTCGGTATACCGAAGGAGCAGGACCCTGGCAGGTAAGTGTACACAGGTGGCTCTCCAAAGATTCTCCTACTTTACCGCTTAAAAGTATAAGATTTATTACATTTTTAATAAAGTTAAGTGGGTAACTACACGATCCTCCTAGTTTACCCTTCAAATATTTAATCGTTTAAAATCTAAGCTGGGATTTGTAAATTTTGTCTTTGTAACCCTAAAGCTTTGTTTTTTCTACAGAAAAATATATTTAACATAAGTCAGAGATATGGTGGAAATTTGTAGGCTTTAACATGTTAGTGTTGGCATAATTTAACTATATCTATACATAACTATAAAGTAATAAAAGTGTTCTTGGTAAGATCAAACGATTTAACCTATATTTCTAAGAAATATATAAAAATATCGGAAATAAACCGATAAAAAATCGATACAAATCGTAGATTCCGCCTCAAAATATAACAAAATGCTAATTGTTTGTTATTTAGTTGTTTGCTTTGCTGTTTCCCTGCTATAAAGTTGTCTAATTGTATTTAAAAATAAGCTCTTAATATTTGTACAGCAAATAAATCGTTCCCTTTGCTTTCTGAGCATTATGACCTAACAATCGCCAGTAGTTTTAGATCGTGTTGTCCCTTTCTGATCTGAACTGATATGTTTTTGGATTTAGGAAAACCACAAACTCTTTATAATATTATAATATATATATTATAATATAATAAACAAAAAAACAGTGTTATTAATATAAGAAATGTAATCTTTGTACCGATCTATGGACAAACACAGACAAGACCTTTATGCAGACACCCTTTTAAAGGAAGAACCATAATGCTATATTTATGCAGATACCCTTTAAGGAAGAACCATAATACTATATTTAAATGCCTGCCAGGATCATCGAAGAAATCAATCAGTTTTTTTTTGGGTGACAACAAAGAGTACAACATTCGGTGGATTTCGTTGCAATATAGAGAGATTCTCCGAAGAGAGTCCGCACCCTTCTGCTGTGTGATGGTCGGGGCCACGCTGAAGCTCTTGGCTAGTCGTCGCTGCAGTGGCGGTGTGGGCGTGGCCGAAACAGAGGCCGATGAATCCGTATTGCCAAAGGATATGCTGCCAACAACACCGGCAGAGTGACTGCCACCGGCACTGGTACTGCCCACAGCAGACGAAGCACCACCCGAAGTCGATAGACTTGTCGTTGGCGAGGCGTTGATTTGGAGTTGCTGCTGTTGGAGGTGGAGCTGCTGCTGCTGTTGCTGCTGGTGACCATGATGGCCATGGCCATGGTGACCCATGATGGCGTTCAGAGCAGAGCTGGCCGAGTTGCTCATGAAGTTGTCGCGGAGAAAGCTACCGGCGCCGTGTAAATGCAAGTGCGGATAGTGGAGATGATGATGGTGGTGATGCTGCTGCTGCTGCTGCTGCTGATGATTCGCTATATTCGTGGCGCTGCTCGAGTGGATAAACTGTTGCAGAGTCGAGGAGGTGGCCTCGTTCAGGGAGTGACGAATTTCCAGCAGATTCGTCACTACGCCCTCCGTTTGCTGCGGCGGCGGCTGATAAATGCCTGCTCACAGGCGGCGGGTTTTCAAATGTTTTTTTTTTTTTGTGTTTTTGAGCAAATTTTTAGGCAGTTTTCGGTTAAGATACAATTTAGATTTTGGAGGGGTTAGCAAAGCGAGAGATAAACAAACGAACAAAGAGATGGTGAAGTACTCTCAGCTAGCCTACCACAAGTAACTAATGCTAAACGTATAAGAGCGGGCAAAGTCGGCTTTTCCGACTTAACGTACCAGGTACTCATAGTACTTGAGGAAGTATATCAAGTTTCAAAGAACTGTGAAGTAGAGATGACAGAAAATAGCAACATATCGATGACAAGAAAAACTATATATTAATCGGTATTTTAACGTTTCGATAACTCGATATTCTGTTCGATAAATCGAACTGTGCCAAAGAAGATCATATACTTATAGTTTAAACTATCATTCATTGGAAATCTACATGAAGAGGGAATTGAAAAATTAGTTTTACAAAAGTTTCAAATATAATCGGTAAGAAAAATATAATTAAATTGTACTATATCGATATTGTATAGTAAAATGCAATATTTTTCAATATTTACAAACTTTGAACTATTATATTTGGCGGAATATTTATTAAACTAACATTTTTAGAACAGCTTATCAAATATGTATACAATTTTAAAGATGATTTAAATATATTCCCAACAGAAATATAAGTAATTTGGATAATATCGATATTTAAACGTAAAATGCGATTTTTTTCGATAAGTATGAGCGCAGTGATAATGATAATGAGCTCTATATTTTTCCCCATTTATATCATACTGAACTTTTACCTTCTATATGCATCATACTGAACTTTTACCTTCTATATGCATCCCTACTATGAAGAAATCGAACCAACTCTCGCAATGGATATTTAAAAAATATCTTTAACCCTTTTAGGTGAGAGAGGAAATACATAAATCTTTTTGCGGACAAACTGAAATAATAAGCATCAATAACAACAAGACTTCACATACTAAGAGAGTACCTGGTATTCAGAATTGATAGAAATTAGAGCTCGTACATAACAGTTGACCATTTTTCCTACTTTAACTTTTTGTCTAAAAAAAAGGCATTGTTCCTTCTTTTTTATGTGGATGAATATTCGCAGTTAAACTTTTCTGTTAACGCTCTTTGAATAACAAGTTTTACATATCATTTCAGTGGAGAGCTCGCTCATCAAGTTAGTAAACGAACTCGTACTCTTTTGGAGTGCAAAAAAAAAACGGCCAACTTGGTATTTGCCAGCTCTGTATATACGATATGTATATATATATTATTATATACATTTATAGTATTATAAAGGATATATATAGTATATGTTAAATGCGATCTTCTTACCCAGAAATGCGTCCACCTGACTGGATATGCCCTTCATGGCATTAAGGAAGATCTGCGGCAGCTGTTGCAGGCACGGATGCTGATGTGTTTCGGCGCCCTTTTCATGGGTCAAAGCCCATTGAACGAAATGCGATGATTTGCTAATGATATGCGGCGAACAGAGAGCCGTAGGATTGCCAATCATACTCAGGAATCGGTACCAGGTCTGGGCCACACAATCGTTGGACATGCCAATGGGTATAAGCTGGCCATCTTCATCGGCTACACAGAAAAGAGAGATCGGTAAGAATACCTCGAATTAGAGCAGTGCAGCGATATAGAGAGGGTCTCTATAAAGATCTCCCAAAAAACGTACCATTTTTGAGCTGAGGAAACGCTGGACCATAGCTAAACTCGAGAAGTCGAGCGGTAAGGGCCAAGTTTACACGATTCCACTGATCGACGAGGGCCACGCGATGCCGCCACATCGAGCACGACTCCTGCAACGTCTTCCACATTGAGGGCGAGGGAAAGCTGCGCACGCAGGCCAACAGCCAGACTTCAAACAGCACAGAGAGCACCCTTTCGCACAGTTGATCGCCCACATCATCCTTGACGGTGGGCGGCGCCAGCAGTATCTCATTAATGGCCAGCAGAAAGAGAAGCAGTGTGTCCCAGGTCTGTCGGTCCATCAAATTTGAGATTTGTGCTGTCTGCTGGAGTGTACGGAGCACCCGATGGCATAGAACCGCCTGTCGTTTAATGGTATCGGCACCTAGCGAAAGGCATTAAGGATTAGTCGGGCTTTTAAGAGATTCCGCAGGAAGTTATATATAAACAATTCGAGCAAGCGAACCTACCAAGCGTGGTTTGGTATAGAAATGGCAAGACTTGAAATTTTAAAGGTTATCCCAGGATTAATACACGGTAGCAAGAAGGGGGATAATAGGGGGGATATACATAGAGAGTTAGAGATAACGGCCTCTGCCTGGGACTTACTCTCGCCTTGCCGCGGCACAAACAGGTTGTGGAAGTGATTGATGATCTGGCGGGCATACAAGTTGGCATCCTCGCATATGGGCTTGGGCACACTGATCCTTGGCTGCGGATGCAGGGCCGTCAGCCATTCACAGTAAACGTTCACGCAGTCCTTGATGGTCTCGTGCTCCTGCAGGGGCAGGGAAAGGCCAAAGCAAATGACATCCATGCACCATTTCACCTGAAATTGAAAGATAAATGTTATTCCATATAAATTTCTGTCATCCTGAGATCTCTCACCTCCTCATCCTTGACCAGATGACTGGGCTCTGCATTCTGCGTGATACCCAAATTGGTGCCCAGCTGCTTGACCACGGAAACGACCACCTCGCGTCCGGCGGAGGCGGGAAACTTGTTTAGGACACTGAAGCACTGCGCACCACAGCTATTGGCCGTGATTTGGGCCGATAGCGAGGCCCATTCGGAGTACATGGTAACAGGATCACTCCGATATCCTAATGGGATACTTCCTGTTGTTGTTGCTCCTCTTCTCGTTCTTTGCTGCCGCTACTAATATTTTGCGGCGGCGTCGGTTTCTTCTTTGATCGGATTTCAATTTCACTTTGTTGACGTCAACATCAAGAGGAGGCCATGTTGTTGTTGCTGCTGCTTCCGATTTCGCTTCTTTTGTTTATGTTTTGGCAATCGCACATGTTGCACTTCTGCCCTAATGGTTGCGCCGCTGGCCCGCCCTTCACTTATTTACAATTGCGATTTAATTACAACGCCATTCGGGCAATTATTGTACAATTCTTTTTTTTTCCACAAGAGCGCCACAGAGAAGAAAAAAAAACATACAAAATTACGAGCGAAAAGAGTGCGAGCGAGATGGGGCGATGTAAACAGCTGTGTGTGGGCTTGGTTTCTGTGTTGGGCAGCGCGCCAAAGGCAGTGCTGAACAGTGTTGGCCAGACAGGTACAACAAAAAGGAAACAACAAATAAAAACAAATCTAAGAAATTCAAGGATTTAAGAATATCATTTAAATCATTTAATATGTTACTAAAGCAGGCACATTTCTTTGTTTTGACAGAACAAAAACAGTCTAACAAAAAAGCGGTTTTTGTGTATTTGCCTTTGATATTATTTTTCACCAATAGAGAAAGTTGTTAGAAAATAAACAATAAATCTACATAAATGTTTATTTAACAAAGAAATAAAAAAGGTTAAAAACAAATAAAAAGCCTAACAACAGAAAGCCCTTATGGAGCCAATATTAATAGAGTTATATATTTTAATTCAGGTTAATAATAGGTTACATAAAAAATCTGACATTCGCAATTTGCAGTGTTTTGTTATGTTTTATGCTGATATGTGTTTTCTTGTAATTCATAATTGTAGTTATTAATCAATTATACAATATTATGAAAGAAAAACTGAAATAAATCAAATATTTGTTATTCAAAATTAAACTTAAAAATACATTTCATTGACATTTTCCATTTTGCAAAAAAGTAGTTAACAAACTGTAAATATTTTCCAAAAAGTCATTTTTTCAGCTTTAACAACATATAAATACTAATTATTTGTACTAAATTTAAATAAAGGTATAAAGGGAAGTATATAAATTATATAAAGTATATATAAAATCAAGCTATTTTCACACAAAATTAAATAAGAAACATTTTGCGTGGACGGTAGTGGCTTAAGATAGCTTCTAACAATTAAAACATAAAACCTAATAAAGGCTTAAAGTTCAAATACACTTCGTATGAGAAAAGCCAAAAACTCAAATGGCATTTACATAAATGTTTCTTGGCGAAAACAATAAAGACAACAAAAAAACGAGCAAACAATATTTATTTTTGTTAATTTTTTTGTGTTGAGGAAGCGTTGCTTGATTTTGCATAAATTTGCATTATTTTTCGCCTGACTCGCGCTGAACCAAAAAGCATAATAGGGCGTGGACAATGAGCTCATAAATAAAGTTTAGTCAAACTACAAACAAAAAAAAAATAGATATTTATGCATATGTATACTAGATAAATATAAGAAAAACCCACGGCGTTTATTAACCGATCAAGCGACAATCAATTTGCACAAGAATTCATCAATGGCCGAGAGGAGCAGCGTTGGGAGGTGGCACCTGTCGCAGGAGGAACGAGTTCTCATTGTTCTGGCCGGATTGAAAGGCGTCTCGAATAAGTTATGACGCTATCCATACGGGGTAATATCAATAATAATGGCAATCCAAGCACACCTCGTCGATCGTGTATCCGTATACGTTCTTTTGGCTAGTTTTTATTGCTCTACTTTCGCGATTCTCGGCGGTATATAAGGTCCCCGTAACGGCCGACAGATCAACACAAATCATCCGGCAATCAAGCTAGAAAAAACACTTTAAATCCAAGCAATATGAAGGTGAGCATCACTACAGGATCAGCGGCAAAGAAACTGAGTGTGCTGCAAACAGTGTTGGATAACATTGCCATCAAAGGACTAGATTTTTTTTTTGAATTATTTTTTGTGAAACCTGATAGTGGCTTTTGAAAAATAACCTTAAACTTTGATATTCAACTGTGATACTAAAAAAAGAAATACAAAAATGTGGCATTAGAAATGTATTAAACAATGGAGCCACTTTAATTATATGTTAAAAAGTGTTTAAAAGAATACAAATGTAACCTCTCAACTGTTTTTTTAAAACTATAATTGAGAAAACACACTTGCAAAGACATTTTATTAAGAATAATCCGAAAACTTAGCTAAAATAATGCTTATTTAAGCTATTAAAACACGGGATAATTTAAAATCGAATAAATGATTTAATCTAAGACGGTTTCCTGGGCCTTTTCTTCGATTTCCCCCGAGGATCTACATCTAATATTGTTGTTTTCTTCGTTTCAGTTCTTCATCGTCAGCCTCCTGATCGCCGCCTGCGTGGCCCTCGCCCAGAGCAGTGTGATCCATGGATCTGCTTTAACCTATGCCCCCGTTGCCACCGTTCCCGTAGTTCGCTCCGTGCCCGTGGTCCGCACCGTTCCCATCGTTCGCAGCGTTCCCGTTGTCCGTCATGTGCCGGTGGTGCGCCATGTTCCCGTTGTGGATTCCGTTCCAGTGTTGACCTCCGGTGTCCGTGTCGGCCATGCCTCCGTCTACGATGCTCCCCTCATCCAGCCCTACGGCGGTTGGTTGAAGCAGAAGTAGATGATGACGATGATGGCCCTAAAACTGGATAACCACCAACACTCTCGATGCTTTCCCCAATTTTTTTTTAATGTGCAAAATCAACTCTGAATAAAACGAACAAATAATTAACAGAATGCGTTTTTCTGGGCATTTAACTAAAATATAAACTAACAATTTTAACTATATTAACACCTAACCCTAGGGTCTAACTTTGATTTCAAATTAACCCAACCCTAAGACATCTTTCTTTGAAAGCATCCCATAATTAATTTGTTTCGGTAAAGCGCTATATGTTGGGATTACAAACTTAATAAAATAATGAATAAAGCAATGATTAATGATGTTGATTATTAATCTAAAATATTTGATAATTTAAGTATTTACGGACTAACTGCTCTACGATTTCCTCTGCATCTTAACTGAGTAAATTATGTTTATAATAAATTAAAGAAATAATTGATTAAGTTGGGTTGATTTATGAAGAAATTAAATTGTATAAAAATGATTTTCCCTACGAAAAACCATATATATTTAATTAACTCCCTCTATTTAGAAAAATATAAAAATATATCTTGATAGCTCAAGGGAAACGTGTTGCTCCACCACAGATCCCCCTCCTCATATATAATATGTATATTCCCTCAACCTCCTCAGCATGGATAAATTAACAAACCATAAGATACCTAGACAAGATCATGATCACGATTAGTGGAGTGCAGGTGTAGCAATCTTTAAATGTTTCCGATTCGAGCCATAGATTTCCCACACTTGGCCAATCTCAAGCAGGTGCAATGGGTACAGTTCATAATTGAGGTACAACTTAGCTGTACACAACAAATATAATATATAAGTACCTATTTTAATTAGGGAGGTACATATCGGTACATTAAGTCTTTTTTCGTGATGAATTAAATGGAAATCATTGTACTAAGAAATATCTTCTATCAATCTTTATGAACTTTACAATAACTTAAACAAAGATAATTAAAATTGGGTCAGTTGCTTATAAAACTCTTAATTTCAGGAGCTTTTACCAACCTTTTACCTACCTACTTGTGTACCTTTTACAAGAACTTGTACACTCTACAATATTTTAAACTAACTTTGAGCTAAAGAGTTTCTTAAATTTAGTTATTTTTCCCCGAATTAACTTATATTTTCTTCTCACCCAATGTAAAATACTCCCTGAATTTTTTTAAGGGGCACAATATAAGTTTATTATAGATATTTTCCACCAGGTTTTGTAAACCTAAAGGTACATACATAATACAAGTCGAAATATCTTCATATTTAAAGCATTTCCTTTCACTAAAGAAGAACAAAATGATGGACAGTAAAGGAGTTTATGTTCCATTTCAAACTTAGCTGAAGATCAGCATTTTTTTACTTATATTTTTGGTACAAATCAGTGAGTGGCTTACCTCTCATCACTGATCCGCCCCGTTGGCCAATTGATTTTATGCTTATTGGGCCAACATAATGCGTTTTACATGGGCTCAAAGATGCGACAACCGGTGCGCTTGCATAATCTCAGAAAGCCAAAGCTTATAGCCCCATCATCAATGATGATGATGATGAGCCAGCCAGCCGCCGGTTGACAACAGATTCCGATTCACCTTGAAATATCTGGACGCCGCCTTGGGATAAGTTGGGTTGGGTTGTGACTATGGCTTTGGGCTGTGGGCATTGGGCATTGGGCATCAGCTTTGGTTTATGACAGACAGCCGGCCGCCTTGTGAAGCAACTTAACTCTGCAGAGCGCGCCCGTGTATGCAAATGACATCAAAAATACCTAAAAACGAAAATGAAAACTAAAACAGCCACTAAAAACTATATATGTATGTATGTATGTTAAAACGAAAACGAAAACGAAAACTGAAAATATGAAAGCCGGAGTGGGCTTATCACTATCGGAGCGTCTCATTTTCATGCTAATTGTGGGAGCCCCCTTACGGAATTTCGGAAATGCAGCGTAAGACACTGGTCTTCAAGCTGCTGCGCCCATGGTGAAAATTAAATCGAAAGCCCAAGCCCCAGCCCAAGCCCAAGTCCAAGCCGATGCTGATGATGATGATGGGTGGTTTGGAAATGTTAATTCAACGCCTTTTGTTCGCCAATGATCGCTTACATCGTATAAAAGACTAGGTCTCCGATCGATCGGACATCAGTCGCTGCTCATCGGCACTCAAGGCGTTTTTTTTTTGGGAATTGGTATCATCGCATCAAGTGGATTAGTAGTCAGCATGAAGGTGAGATCCTCCGCTAAAAAAAAACCAACTAAAAATCCAAAAATATCCTGTGAAAAGACTTAAAAAGTGAACAAGAAACTGTAGCAGTCTCGTGAAAATATTCAAAAAAGTATCCTGATTGAAATACATTTTTTTTCTACTCATTTTTTTTTTTTAATTTGTTCAAAAAGTGTGGATTTTGTTGTAAACAAAAAGTGCTAAATAAATCAAAAATCAACAAAAACTTAAAGTCTTTGGAGTTCATCATAAAATAAACTTAAAACACAAAGTTTTTCGGCTGAAAAAATTCGTTTTCTGTGAAATAACTATAGAAATATCAAGTATTTACTATTATAGAACCCCTATATGGTTTTTTAAAAGAAAATTAAGTTTATATTTCACTCAGAAAAGTTATTTAAAAAGAGTTTGGTTCAAAAACGAAAGACAAAACTTTAAGAATATTCCCACATTTCCCACCTTTTGTATATTTCAATAAGCAAGGGATACTGATGAAGCAACTTGGCTTTTTTTCCCAGAAACAACTGTGCCAGCTTCTTGTTTTTAACTTAATTATTTATTTATTCATTATTATTATTATTATTATTATTTCCTGTAGTTTTTAACTGACACATCCTTTTCCTATCCTTTACCAGGTCTTCGTTTGCATGTGTGCTCTTTTCGCTGTGGCCAACGCCGGCTTCCTGGGTCTCCTGGGAGGTGGTGGTGGTGGTGGCGGCGGTGTTGGCGGCGGCGGCCTGAAGGCAGGCATCAGCCTGGGCGGCAATGGAGGAGGCGGTGGCAATGGAGGCGGTTACTCCGGCGGCGGTGGCAACGGAGGCGGTTACTCCGGCGGCGGCGGCGGTGGTGGTGGCTACCATGGCGGACACGGTTCCAGTGGCCCAGTTCAGGTGGTCAAGGTTATTCACCAGCAGGGCGGCGGCGGCGGTGGCGGCTACTCTTCCGGCGGCTACTCCTCGGGCGGCGGCGGCGGTGGCTACTCGTACGAGGCTGCTCCCCAGGTCTTCAAGGTGAAGGTCATCTCCGGAGGCAGCAGCGGCGGCGGCGGTGGCTATGGACCTGCTCCTGCACCCGTCTACCTGCAGCCTTCCGGCCCAGCTCCCGCCTCCGTGAAGGTCATCAAGGTCCTGCAAGAGTCCGCTCCTTTGGTCAGTGCCCCGCTGGTCGAGAGTGCCCCGCAGATCGTCAAGGTGGTGAATGTGGCCTCTGGACCAGCACCCGGACCCGCCTTCATTGGCGGCGGCGGCGGCGGTGGCTACTCCTCGGGCGGCGCCGTTTCCCAGGTCATTAAGGTTGTCCACGAGAGCCACGACAGCGGTTACTCCTCGGGTGGTTTCTCCTCGGGTGGCTTCTCCTCGGGCGGTGCCGGTTTCGGTGGTGGTGCCACCAAGGTGGTGCGCGTGATCCACGAGCACTCAGCTCCGGCTGCCGGACCAGCCTACGCTCCCATTGATGTGCCCGGACCAGTGGCTTCGCCTGTGGCTTCCTACCTGCCCCCCGTTCAGGACATCGCTGGCCCGGCTCCAGTCTATGCTGCTCCTGCCCCGGCTCCAGTTTATGCTGCTCCTGCCCCGGCTCCAGTCTATGCTGCTCCTGCCCCGGCTCCAGTCTATTCTGCTCCTGCTCCAGCTCCAGTTTATGCTGCTCCTGCTCCAGCTCCAGTTTATGCCGCACCAGCACCTGCCCCTGTGTACTCCGCCCCAGCCCCTGCTCCCGTGTACTCTGCACCAGCACCTGCTCCCGTGTACTCTGCCCCAGCACCTGCTCCTGTTTATGGCGCCCCAGCTCCTGCTCCAGTCCTGAGCGTACCCCATCCCGCGCCAGCACCCGTCTTTGCACCGGAGGAGCAGCTCCTGCCCATCGGCCATGCTCCTGCCCAGACCTATGGCCCGCCCGCCTACTAGACACACACACACAGCGTGGAGGGAAGCCCATAGGCACACGAAAACACACACCCACACCCACACATACACACATCTCCGGAGGACCTTCCTGCTAACTACATCGAGAGAGCATTACCATTCCTACACAAACAACGCCATGAGTTTAATTTAAGACATTTTTTTTACCATGCATTTTTTTTGTTAGAAAATATACACATAGAGAAATCAAAGAAAAAAAGACCTATATTGATTTATTAATCAGGGGAGGGGGGCAGGTACAAGCTCCAAAACTTGACCTTGCTGAAAATACTGGTTTTCTTTTGTTTATTGGCTCAAAAGGTTTTTCACAATCAAAACATTTATATAACTGACTTTGCATAACAAAATCCATTCGAAATTGTCGCTTCATTTGCATATTTTTTGGGTTCGGAAACAAGAAACTTTATTTATACAGTGGAAACTGTATTTGAAATATGTAACCAAAATATTCAAAGGATTTCTCAAGGAAATGCTACACAAATCATTCAATCAGAAACTTAAATAAACGATCAGTTTAGAGTGGAGGAAAAGGCAACAAGAAATTATATTTGGATTGGCTGAATGATAAGCATAGCATAAGGCAGCGACAGAAGGAAGAAAGTGCAAAATTGTTTGTGTATAGCGCCGTGTACAGTGTTGGCATTTTTATCCTTTTTGAGGAAAGATATTTCCGTTTTATACTATAATTCAAGTCAAAAGTGTGCAACCCAGTAAAGAATTATTTTGTAAAGTTATAAAGTACAAACTTATATATTTTTGTACCTTGCAATAGTATTAAACATACATTTATATTCGGAAACAGGATAAAAATGGCAACACGGACAGTTTGCTCGAAAATCTTACCCGTCTCTAACTTCTGTGCATTCCCAAAAAACCAATCTGACGCCTTATAGTCTTCGACTTCGAAATGTTAATGAGATGGGTGGCTAAATCGATGCGTCTGAGGACTCTCGCCCAGCGTATGTGTACTTAATGGGGTCGGTGATGGCTTTTTCTGCCTGTTACATACCGTTTCTGTTGGTTTTTAATGATTTAATACCTTTAATACCCTTCTACCAAAGACAATATAAGCATTAAGATAGGTACTGCCTTGCGACTTTTCTGTGCTGATTCTAGAACTGTTCCCACCAAGTTTAAGAAATAAATCCAAAGCAATTCAAGCAATTGTTTAATTTTTTAAAAACTTCTTACCAATAGGAAAGTTGGTCAAAGCTACAAAAAAAAAGAATTTATATTTCTATCACTTTCATAATAATCTCTCCACACATGCCAGCAAAAAAAAAAACATATTAAATATGATTTAAAGATTGGCCCTAATTATGTATTAGCATATCGAGAGTCCCACACACACACTATCAGACCAAGTTGCACATTTCTCGCTTCTCACAAATGTTTAAACATTTAACACACACGCAAAGAAAGAAAAAAAAAGAAAACTGCGACGAGGCGTCGTTTGATGTTTGCTTTGGCGGATCGGATCACGGGTCATTATAATACCATATTATGATTCGCTTTTTTTTTATTGTTTCATAACGCTCAGGCTTTTGGGGGGATATCGATCGTTATGTTTTATTAATATTTTCAGACACAAAGCATCAAGTTTTGTGATTGTTGTTGTTTCTGTTTATGTTGTTGTATTTGTTGTTGTTGTTGTTGTTGGTGGCGGTGATTACGTCTATTCGGCGGCCTTGACTAACGCCTCGGCAACCTCCACGGCGATGGCAGCCTGTGCCTTGGCCTGCAATAAGGATTAAGAATAAGCGATTTAATTGCTAGAGTTACGGAGAAAGTAGAGAAACTATAATATATATATAATATAATATATATAAACATAATTAAGTATATATTGGTATTTAAGGAATGCAATTTAAGCTAAACTATTGCTTTTCCAGCTAAACTCCAAATATTTGTCTTGAGAAACGTAATCTCTTTAAAATGTTTAAAGTTTACTTGGTTTAAGCAATAAATAGTTTATCACGAGTTTAAATTTAATGTAAATTAGATTATTTATAAACTCAAATATTATTTATGTATAACTGAATATATTTTATAATTAAAATAGGCTGTTTTTTAAGGAAATAGGCCATCAACGATCCTAGAAAGCCTTTGGCATAAACAAAACTTATTATTCTGGAATTCTTTCTGCGTTTTAAGCACTAAACCTCCTATACTCCCTATTAGGCTTGAATTGTACACTATAAGTTATCCTAAATGTTATATAAACCTCAAAAATACGCTTTTAAGTATGGAAAATAAACTTTAGGGAGCTGTCATTACTGCCTCTAAAAGTATTTACATTTTCCTAGTTAAAAAAACGCTTTAAAAATATATATAAGCTTAATTTAACTAAAATCTAGACTTTACAGAAACCTAAACAATACAAAACGGCAAATAGTCATTGAAAAAATTAAAGAATACTAAAGCTGCCGTTTTAAACAAAAGCAAATCCCACCTTATCGTCGCCAGCGGAGCTGAGCTGTGACTGGTATTTCGCGAGCAGCTGGCGGGCCTCGGCAACATCAATGTCCTCAACTTTGTGCGCCTCCTCGGCCAGCACCTGGACGGAGGAGTCATCGTTGACGGTCACCGAGCCGCTGGACACAAAGTACTTGGTCAGCTTGCCGTCGTTCTCCACCACCTGGACAACGCCGGGCTTGAGGACGGCTGGAAAGAGTGATGGATGGATGATATGACAGTTGTGATATAATCAGTTGGCAAACGTATTTTTCAAACTGCCAGACTCACCCAGCGTGGGCACGTGCTTGGCCAGGATACCGAAGGAGCCGGAGAAGGATGGCACATCGATCTGGCGGACAACGGCGGCATCGTAGAAGGTCTTGTTGGCGGCAGCGAAGGTCAGCTTCATCTCGTCCGAGTAGCTACGGGCCTGGGAGAGGCGGGCGCCGCGGGCGGCCAGCAAACGGGCATTCTTCACGAACGACATCCTGCACTGCAAGTTAGAGTAGAAGATGGTAACCATTAGAGCTACATTTGTATGCTATCCAGCAGCTTAACAACAAAAAATAACCAAAATTATGTAACTTTGTAGGTTAAGGCGGCGGCGGGCAAGCGGTTGGCAATTGATTTTCCACCGGCCAAATGGTAGGATTTAGCCCTGTGATTTGTCGGTGCATTAAGGCAATGGAAAGTCCCTGATTTTCCTTCTATGTTCACCTTTTTCTAGTTGGAGTGGTGGCGAAAAAAAACACGAGAAAACTTCAACGATCTGCCGCTGTTTTTGCCAAAAATGTCCAATCAGAGTGACCGACTGACGAATACACAAAAAATACCAACGCTCTTGATTTCATAGTAAATCTCCCATAACACATAATACTAATAATACCAAAAGTAACTTAGTACAACTATAAAAAATATATAAACAACACAAAGTAGTAAATTTTATTTTATATAGCTAACTGCGCAGGGAGCTCCTATACTTTAAAAGTCTCCATTAAATAATAAGCCTATAGTGCAACACGGTTTTTCGGTCAACCGGGCAGAGTTGCCAGGTTTCCGCCTTTTTTAATAAATATACAGGGTATTCCGGGTAAATATTAAACAATTTTTAGCCGATTACAGCATTAATTTATATAAATAATAGTTCCGATAATTCAAATGTGCATTTATTCGCATTCAACGACTCTAAACAAGTTAATTAAATTTACCTTAAGATAAATATAAAATTTATTTAAATATTTATATGAAGCAAAACATCGATTTTATAAGTTTGTTGCCTAGTCACAATACCAACAATAAAAATAATAAATAATAATAAAGAATAAAAGAACGCTTTCTAACAGAGCTCTTTTGGATTATTTATAATAACGTCTTCCCATTTATAGAGAATAAATAAATAGGTTTTGGTCATTTCCCGCGCACTTTTCGAAAGCTCCGAGTCCTAGACAATATTTTGTCGGAATTTTTGCGTCTGCCGCCTGGTTACACTGGCGACAAATACAACACAACAACAAATGTGTGCAAATAGAAACGAAACAATGCAGAAACAAACTGCTGCTGCATTATTATACAAGTGAAGAGAATAGAAGAGTGCCATTTTGGCAAGTCGCTGCCTGGTTTTTTTTTTGCCCGTTTCCCTGTGTCTGTGTGTGTGTGGTCGTGCGCTAGCTGGTGTTTGTTCTAATGCTCGAAACAAGACAACAAACAAACAAACAAACCATACAGAACGTAAGTGTTTGCAACATTTACTTAAGTTTGCCGTTTGTCAGTTAATCGCCTCTTTTTCGAACCTGCAGGCCAACGCAGTTGCAAAAACAACAGAAAACTGTTTATATGTATAGATAGCTGTTTTTCTTCTCTTCTTGTTTTCTATTTTGTTTTGCCTGCATATTAATGTGTGTGTGTGTGCCTTGTGTCTATGTACGTGCTTGTGTTTTCTTCTTTTTCAGCTGTTAAACAAATTGCGCCTTTTGTTAGTAAAACTCCGAAAAAAGAGAGGGAGAGAGAGAGCTTGTCTTAAAGTTCATTCCTCTGATTTTCGATCTCGCAGTGTGTTGCTCTCTTTTCCCTTCTACCACACACACAGCTGACTTTGTTGTTGAAAATTTTGATGGGTCGGAGGGGGAGATTATAGGGGTCTGCAGGATTTTCGCAGTTTTTGTTTGTTTCTGCGCATGTGTGTGTGTGTGTGCGAGCTGCCGCAGCTGTTGTGTATTTTTGTTTACCTCTCGCCCTCTCTCTCTCTCTGCCGTTTGCTGCCGCTGTTTCTGCTAGCGTCGCAGTGACCAGCGACGTCGCAACGCAATAAATTTCATGTTATTTTCTGATAAGAAAAGCGACCACAATCGAATGCGGTTTCTGTATATAAATGTATATGTACATATACATATGTATATAAATATGTATATATGTACATACATATATCCACTTGATCCAAAGCTTAGTCCAGCGATCCCTCTCTCTTTCTATTGCATCAGCTGTTTGATTTGTTTTGTTTTGTTTTCCCTTTTTTTTTCTGCCCCCACCATTAATCAGTCTTTTATCTCTCTCACCCCCCTCAAAAAGAGAGTGGTAGAGAGGGAGAAAAAGAATAAGGGGGATAAGAACAACGGAGAGAAGTTATTTAAGAGCGACGCCATTGACGCTGTTGACCCCAAGCAGCAGGGCGAGAGAAATGGCATCAGCTAAAGCAACCGACAGCCAAAAACAACAATAAATACATCTGTGGGTCGTTGTGAAAGGGGAGTAGGTGAAGGGGGCGCCACTGTTCGGTCGTTGCTACCATCGCGCTCCTCTTCTTCTTTGCCGTCATCTTTTGTTGCTGCTTCTTCATTTGCTTCTACCATTGCGTTTCCTTTGTTTTTATTTGCAAATTGACAGCGAACTAGAATGATGTTTACCCTGTAATTTTTATTATTTTTTATTTTTATTTATTTTACCCTGTTTGAATTTTTTAATGTCACATTTATTGTTGTTGTGAGGTTTTCTTTGGAAAAATTATAAAAAATAAAATTTGAAAGCAACCAATAATTAATATGAAAATTAAATTTTCAAATCCTTATTTATTTTTGTTATTGGCAAATTTGTTGTGGAATTTTAAGTGGAAGAAAAGATCGCCATGATACCAATCTAGCTTTTGTCACGTTGCCTGTGTTGAACTTAAAACAAATCTACCTCATCGAATACCCTGCCTATTGGTCAAATGAAAATAAGAAGAGAAAATAAAACCCTGAGAGAACGACGCAAAAGGTCTTCGCGGTAGACGAAGAATAAACAGCAAACAATAAACAATAATCAGCCGCAAATGAAGTTCAGAGATTGCGGCCTCCTCTCAAGAAATTATGGCAATTAATGCGTATTTGTCAAGCAACAGAAACCACGGCACAAACAGCTGATATGGCAGATAGCTTTTGTGTTTATTTTTTTCCTTCTCCTTTTTTAATTTGGATCTGTTGCAAGCGCAGTACCGTTAAAGTTGTTGCTTTCAACACGCGACGCCCGTCACTTGGGTGCCGCCGCCGCAGTCGACGTCGCAGTCGACGCTGACATACAATCGCGATACATGAGCAGACTTACCGTTACACTGTTGACGCTTGTTGCTGTTTCTCCTGTTACCATCGCAAAAGCAGTGGTGGCCAGAAAAATAGGTAACACTGTCGAAAGGTTAAAACTAGTATAGAGTATGAAGCTTTGTGAATGTGAACTAAATACATACATACATTCGAAATTCCCGGAAATTCAAATGATCTATTTTTGAAACAGACCCGTTAAAGATTTCACCAATTTTATAGCACTAATTATCGCCACATTGTTGTTCTAATACATAATTCCCTCAGTCGCCTGCCATTAAATCCGCTATTAATGCCAACGTTTCTATATGGATGTTTCTGTGCTTCAATCGGCCTTAATACACTAGAAAGGGTAGTATTTCCAGCATAATGAACTATAATTAAATTGCAATTTTTTTATTCTGTTTAAACAGTAAATTATATTTTTCTACATTTGCTATAATAGAGCATAATTTGTTATTTATTTATTTTTTTTTTAAATTATTTAAATAAATTTAAAAAAAAAACTACTACATTTTTTCCCATCACTGTTCCCACGCACATTAAGTTGTAAAAAAGAGAAGTAGGAAAATGGCAAAAGCCACTTTGTTGCCTGCCCACATTTAAAGCCGTTGTTAGGCGACAGAGTGACAGGGTGGGTGGGAGTCGGGTAGAGAGGGAGAACGGACTAGAGTGCAATAACAAGAATATGGTTAATATATCTAACGGCAATTGCATTTTGCTTTCCTACTCACTTACCTTTAGCAGCGCTTGCCATTTGATTGCTTTTTATTCTTTGAAGCGGCGTCGGCGGCGTCTTGATTGCAACTGTAAATTGCACGTAATTTGTTTGTTCATTGAGCACGCATTATGCGTTGCTCCAATTGTTGTTTTTGCAAGCTTTCAATACCCGTTACTCGATGTATACAAAGGTATGCATGTATCTGGTATTTCAGCAATAACGTTCCAATAAAGTTAGTTTGTGTGAAAGGCGTGTGTATTTTAAACGAAAAGCAGAGATTTTAGTTACCCTCGGCAGCTGCCAACTGCCAAAATGTAGGGTATTTGGATGGTCGCGGTATAACGCGTTCTATTTGTTAGTCTTCTTATTCTTCCCATTTCATATTTGTCCTTTATCGCCGACTTCGCTGCCACCTGCTGCGTCGCCGTCGCAGTCGCAGTCGGCGTCGCTGGCTCAGCCAGCTGCTGGCCTGCGATTTTTTTTTACCAAAGCAGCGTCATTCGCTTTTCGCAGTTCGCGCTGCGCGCTTTGCTTTTCGTTTCGTCGTGCCAAGAAGAAGAACCCAAAACACAGAGAGTGAACAAAAAAAAGTAAACAAAATCGACGGAGGTGCGAAAAATTAATAGAAATCAATTTGCAGAATAATTGCAAAGAAGCGCCGAAGAAATCGCCAAGTGAGTGACAAAGAACTTTTGCGGGATTTCTCTCTTCTCCTTCCCTCTTTACTTTATCTTTTGTTTTTTATTGTGGGCTGTTTTTTTTTTGTTGTGGTTCAGTGAACTCGTTGGTGTGTTTGTTGCTTCTCCTGTTGCTGCTGCTGCTGCTGCTGCTGCTCCGGCTGCGATTATAAAGTTTAATTAATTAAGTTTGGTCGACAGATTTTCTAATTGAAATGCTAATTAACCGTTAAACGGGGGTGGGGGACTCGGATCTCTTTGTTGTCTGGGTCCAAGTGCATTTCCCTTTTATGCAGTCTGCCGCTCTCATTCTCTCTCCTGCTCCTCCGTTCACACTCTCTCTCTCTTTCTCTCTTATCTTTGTTCTGCCCGCTCCTTTGGTTTCTTTGTTCAAGTCGCCGGTGCAGGCAGCGACGTTGGCAGCGACGTCGGCGTCAGCAGCCAATTTGCATTTTGGAGATTGAACAGAAGGCGCCGATGAAGGAGCGTGTAGGAGGCAGAGGCGAGGTGGAGAAACAAAGGGGGGTGCCCAAGGGTGTACCGGGGTTTAATTATAAGTCGAATTGCATTTTACCTTTTAATCCGAATGCGAAAACCATAGGAACTCTCATCAGTTCCCTCTACTTGTTGAAAACAAAAAGGAAACAGGACAACAGAGTACAGCAGAGGGCAAAAAGTTGTGTGCCAGTACAGCAGGGGTTAAAAAATGGCAGTAATGAAATATTAAAAAAAATATAAGCATACATATCTTATGTTCTAGTGGTATGAACTTAAGAGACACTATTTATTATAAATACGTATTTATTTATACTTAAAAGGAAACATTTTTAAAACCACAATGAAATAATTTTTTGAGTTTCATATTTTCATGGACAGTTTTGGAAAAGTTTAAAAAAATAACAATAATAATAATTAGGTCCTGGCAGGTGGTATTACATTATAATTTTGTCACGCAGTAAAGGAGGCATATTCTTGATTAGCATCACCAGCCGAGTCGATCTAGCCATGGCCGTATTTCTTTCTGCTTGCGTTCGGTTTGTATGCAAACTAAGTCTCTCAGTTTTTGAGCTATCAGCATAGTCTATTTTTTGTGCAAGCTATATGTCGGAACGGACCACTATATCTTTATAGCTGCCATAGGAGTAACCGGTCCAAAATAGCATTATTTTGCTATTTATAAAAATATCCAAATTAAACTTGAATACGTTTTTTTTATATAAATATAATAGCATATTTTACATTTCAAATCATATTGCAGCTATAGAAACTATTAGACTAATTTGGCGTATTCTTCAAGGGTAGTACTACTCGTATACATACTTTTACTCCGGCTGAAGTCAACTCTCCTCACTTGTTTTTAATTAATTTTCATGCATCAGCTAAAGCTTTTAAATACCCCTATCGATTTCTATTTTATTATAATATGCTCTAGAAATATGTATACATAATTCCTTGTTAGATCTTTATAAAATACAATTTACCTATAGTATAAGATGTTGCCTCTGATAGATTCAATGGAAAGCCTGTCCAATTTGCAGCACTCAACCGTATCGCCCACTCATATCTAGACTTCCACTTCACCCAGGTAGGGGAGGAATAGGTTGAATCGGTCATTGTTCGTGTCAGACTTCCTCATACCAAGCCTACCACTATCCGCTTATCAATGGGTAAACATCATCGGGGCGGTCAGTGAATAACAATTAGCGGCTTGGGCAGGAGTTGGTGGCAGGAACAAAGGGGGCAGCAAGCTGGAATGAATAAAGGATGCGAATTGGCATTATTCATGCGCATACATCCACTCATGTTAGCCACAGATTTGTCCCATTTAATGGTGCCCTACCTGGGGGCCAAAGATATAGAGCGTTACTCCCTCGATTCGGGCGATTTGTTGTTTACTGCCAAGCACTGCTACGCCCATTAATCATTTAGCATCCAAACGCGCTAATGGAATATAAGACCATTGCTATGGCACTTCTCAGAGATCTCCACATCTGACAAATGCAACCCAAACTTGTGCAACTTTTTTGCATACTCTTTTTGGTATCCAGTATTTGGGTTAAGGGTATATTGTATTTCGCATTTGTGTGTTAGCTGTCTCAAGCTGCATACATATAATATATGAAAGCTAGAGCTAACTAATTGGGTATGTTATGTGGGTTTGCATTCTTTTCAATTTGACCAAGCCCCTTTGAGATTCTATGATGTTATTTTGCATATCAATCACAGATTTTAAAGCTTCTTACTAAGCTTATAGTGGCGATGATCACATTTTTTAAAAATTTTTATATCTACTTACATTTAAAAAGAAGCTATATACTCTAAATCGTTAGACTAGCATTTCTATGGAGCAAGATCGTGCTCCCTTTGCTCCCGAAATACGAACGCTTACACTGTCGGTGTGAGCAGAGCTCAGGCAGACTCGCGAGTCTATCTGTAGGGCATCTCTGTTTTAAATAAATGGAATTATATGCAAAATAAAGCTATGAAAGGTAAGCACTAAGCTTATCCACTCTTAGAAATAATTTAGATTGATTTGGAATCAAGAAAGGATGCATTTCGAAAGCGAGGAAGGGTATCTTTGTGATCTGCCTAGCTGGACTATATTTTTCCGGTTTTGTTTTGTTTCGGGGCGGCGGCAATTATCCATGGGTTGTGCCTGGGTGGTAGTGTCGGGGTTTTGCTCACTGGAATTACCAACGACCAAACGGCAAAGAGATTGCAAATGGAAATCAATAATGGAAATGCCCTGGCCATATCTATAGCCACGGCTTTGCCCCACCCACCGTTCACCCCCCTATCGTTGCCTCCATCACACTTTCCCTCTGGCGGCTCTGCCTGTTTTTCCTTGGCTCGAATTCTGCTTTGCATAACAGACGCGACGGCGCAACGGCAACAACAAAACACATTTTACATTATTAATTCGCCTTTTGTTCGGCTTTTACTTGCAGTTTTCTTTGGCAGCCGGAAATCTGATATAGCCGGGGCCTGTGATCGCAAACGGAGTCGTCATCTGGATTGGGAATCGGATACGGATCCAGAATCTCAGGCATAGCGAAGCGGGGACTGTAAAACAAATAATCGTTCAATGACAGCAGCAGCGACCGTTACCGGCTCCTTTGCGGTGGAGCAGGCACAGAACAGTTAACCAACGTCCGCGGTATCGAAAGATATAGCAACAGACAAAAGAGATAGTGTGTGTTGCGGTCCTGGTCAAGGTAAGGAAATGTTTCTTTAATATTAAAACCGCAGTGGCCCTAATTTGTCTAACTCGAAATGGCAGTTTCTTGTAGTTAATTAAGCTAACTATCATGAAGAAAGTAAGAACAACTGAAATTTTAGGTAATATTTTTTGAAATGAAACTTTTTACGGCTCGATCAGGGGTAAATTCGTTGGTGATGAAACGCAAAAATGCGACAGGAAGGGAAGGAACCTCCCCAAGAAGGGAGGTGATAGTATGCAGGGTAATAGAGCAGGAAAAGGAAGCAGGGCGTCGTCGATCACTACGTATCATCAAGAGACGCTATATACGTACATATATATCATATATATCATATTTTTTTCCGTCAAATTATAGTTAATATTTAGCAGCAAATTGTCGAAGACTTGTAATATCCATTTGGGAAGCATTTCCTGTTTTAATCTTGACCTAAATCGAGTTAGAGAAGTTAGCTGTCTTTATTGCCTGAACAAAGGACTAATGTTTGTGTATTTGCAGAAAAGAGGACCACTTTGAAGGACAGACGACGACCCCCGAAGAGATTGCCTGCAGTCTATAGATTTATTCTTTAGAAGCTTGAAGCTTCTACCGCAAAGGATAGCGAACGATCCAAGATCCCACAATGGTGAAGACGTTTCAGGCCTATCTGCCGTCCACGAATCGGACATACTCATGTGTTCACTGTCGCGCCCACCTCGCCTCCCACGACGAGCTCATTTCGAAATCGTTCCAGGGCAGCCAGGGGCCGGCATATCTGTTCAACTCGGTGGTGAACGTGGCATGCGGCCAAACGGAGGAGCGGGTCCTGCTCACCGGCCTCCATGCGGTGGCCGATATATACTGTGAGTGCTGCAAGACGCCGCTGGGCTGGAAATATGAGCATGCGTACGAGTCCAGCCAAAAGTATAAGGAGGGCAAGTTCATAATTGAGCTGGCGCACATGATCAAGGAGAATGGCTGGGACTGAAGGGAAGACCATGGCGATGGCATGGGATCAGCATTCAGGATCAAGCATCAGCAGCGGCCGGAGAAGCAGCAGCGGCAGCGGCAGCAGTGGGATAAGCAGCGAGTTCACACACAACAACAACCAAAACACACACAAGGCATCGCATAAGACATAAGAGTGTTGTACCAAAAAAATGGCTAAAGTCTGGCGACAAAGCGAAGAGTGAATCGGATCGGAGATGGGAAACAGAAACAGAAACGGAAACGGAAATGGGAAACACGGAAACAGTAACAGAAACAGCTAAGGAAACGGCAACGGAAACGAAAGTGGGATCGAGTTTTAGGGTACACCACAATATAGTATATATATGCTATTATATAGTACATAACTCGTCGTAAACCCAATCAGACATCCACAAAATACCACAAACACACACACACACAACTTATATAGGAGAGCTTGGAATTGGGCTTGGAATAAAGGATCTCTGCGCTGGACGCTCGATGGGATTTCCACACTTTTCATTTCAATTGCAGTCTCAAATCTCTCGATTCCATTACTGACTTGGTTCTTATACATTTTGCGTTGTTGCAAGTTGATTCAATTATGCGTACTCTCTCTCTCTGTGCAGTTTGCCTTAATTCGATGATTTCAAATTGAAAGAAACAAACAAAACTCAGACAACAAAAATACAAACAAAACTTGCACTGCCAAAATAAACAACAATATTAATTAATAATAGCAACCAGCAGCAGGAACAATATTTGAAAACATTTTACAACACACACACACACACAAGGCATGCGAAATCAAAAAGATCAGAAAACAACACACACACACTCACTCATTTTCAACTTAGAAGTTATTTAATAAAATAATTACAATTAATTATTTAATTCAACTTAGCTTGAACCAAAAGCGAGATAAACATAAAATACAATTTTTGTGGCAAGCGTAGTAGGACCCAGTGAAAAAACGAAAGAAATGTATAATTATGTCCGGGGGTGTGGCAAAAAGAAAGAAATTATATAAAATACAAGCATATGATATGCCTTTAACTTTAAAAAGATACAAATATATAAATATATATATAGATATATATAGATATATGTATATTTATGTGTATGCGAGAGAAATGCGTATTTATGTCGCAAATATCGTACATTAATCAAATCGAAGTTGGAAGGCAAATAGATAAATGCAAGAAGATATCGATGTGGAAAAAGCTATGAAAATGAAGAGAAAAGTGCCGACATATTTTTAAAGCGCAAAACGGATTATGAAAAATATGTATATGCAAATAATAACTGCCAAGAACTATTCAAGTTAAATGATGTTCTCTAAGTAGTTATATAAATGTATCTGAGGAATATATATATATATATATTTTGTGGTAGCATTAAAATAAATTTAATTAAATGAGAAACAAGAAACAAAAATATAAAAATACAACCAGGTTCAATACAAACACCAATAAACAAAAAACCAGGTTCAATAAAATATAAAAAAAAACACCAATACAACAAAAATAATAATAAAAACCAAGAAAACAAAAAAAGAAATTCAAATCAAATCCCTTCGAAAGAAACAAAACCAAACAAAGCATTCAAAATGAAACGAAAAGAGCAAAAAATAATCGAGTGTACATTGGAAATTGCTGAATATTTATTTGTGTCTTCAGTTTCAAGTGTTCCTCTTAAGAAATTGGCCGTACTTAAAACTCGATCTATATACAATACATATACCCTTTTTCCAACTTAAAAACCTAGTTTTGAAGGAGCTTTGAGCTTTGTTCGACCATTTAGGCATTGACTACTGTACTCCATGCATGTGATGCACCATTATGATGAGACGAAACACAAATTTTGAAAAAACAGAGAATTCATACGAAACAAAACATAAGAAAAAACAACTGATGTTAGTATTTACATACATACATACATGCCACTATACATACATGTGCATTAAGAAGCGCATAAACATACATACTAAAAACGAGACCACCTTTACATTAAAAACACATCCAAAGTACAGTCAGCGACATGACACCGCATGCAGCCGATTCAGATGTATTAAAGAAAACAAAACGAAAATCTCAATTCAAAGATTGCAATAAAGCGCATTTTTAACTCAAGCGAAGGAGAGAGTCATTTAATGGGGGGAAATTGGGTAAGGGTATCTTGTAGTTGCTACTTTAATCAAAAGCATAGATGGGCAAAGCCGAACCACAAAGAGCATGGCCCTTTCTCTGCTTCTACATAAAATATTCGTGTGACTCCGGTTGCGTCTTTGTTATTGGAGAGCGCAACATCGTTTTTCAATGAGGTCCACAGAAATTCCCAATTAGTTCCGCTAAAACTCCTCATAACAAATATAGATTGCTTAAACATAAAGTAATGATAAACAATTGTTTTGGTTTCGAATGGTGCATTTATCAAACACATTGTAATATACATATACAGATATATTAACGCAGGTCCTTAGCAATTGGTTGTGGGGGGTCCGTGTTTTAACAATCATTGAATGTGTTTCATTGGTTGCCCAAATTCTTATAACATTTGTTTTTTGTGTTGTGCTGTGTTGTTTGCATTAATTCCACATGTAATTGCAAGAGTTTTTGTTTGTGTCTTTGAGTTACATAGATCCAATTTAATTTCTGCATGTTTTTGTTTGTATGTGTCCTGTTTGTGTATATAATGGAATAAAATGTTAAGAAATGTAATAATCCGTCGAATTTGTCAGTTTAGGTAAATGTATGGCTATGTGTGATTGTAATCGAGCGACTGTTTCGTGTATATATTGTGAAAATCGAGATAACTGTGTAGCGATATTGTGACAATCGATTTTTTGTGGTGTATTAATCGATTGTGTTGTGGTGTATTAATCGATTGTGTTGTGGTGTATGTTGAATGATTGTTCTTTGTTACGTTTCATAACGTGTCATGTTTCTTTAAAAAAAGGGAATACGGCAATTCAATTAAGGATCTGGATATGCGGCACAGACTGACGACAACTACTTCCACGAGTTAGTTTCGTAGTTCCACTTGGATGACACTCCGGTGATCGGGTTCATCTGCAGATGGATCATTCTGCGCAGCTGCGCCGACTGCCGTTCCTCCTGGAAAGTGTCCGGCAACTCTCTGTACATCACGGTCTTCAGAAACACGGTAATGCCACAGGCAATGGCGACGAGCCACAAGGGCAGGCCCAAACATAGCTTCCAATCCGGCGAAGTATATTGGAACTCGGCGTAGGTTTGGCAGAAACTATGCCGGTACAGCAGCTTCTTATCCTCCAACGATATCGACTTCCAGTCGCCCAGCTCCTTCTCACGAACGGCACACACACCCGGGGTGACTTCACGGTACCGGATGGACGGAAATGGGCAGTCCGCGCTGTCGAAATAGATGGGGCGACCGTTGATGCCGTAGCCAACAACCTCACGGTCGCCGCTCATGTAACGGGTGCCATCGCCGCTGGCGAAGCGACGCCCCATCGTCCAGGCTATATACCTGGGCGGCTTGAGAGGCATCAGCCGCAATGGGGACATCATGACGGCACTGTACCTGCAGCGGCAACAACTTTACTCTTCGGTTTTCTCTTTTTATTTTATTATTATTTGTTTTTCTTTCACTTACTTTTGGAGCTTTTCACTTAAATTTAATTTTATTTTTTTTTTGTATTCCAAGTGATCCGAAATACGACCGAACTGTTGGTCGGGTCTGAAGCAACTGAAATTTCTAGAGATTGGGCTCTAGTCCAACACATGACGGCTTGAAAATTCAGTTTGACAGGTGGTCCAAGGCTGTCGAGATGACCATGACTTTACAAGTTATTAGAAAGTTATATTATGCGAAATAAATCATTAATTTATTTACTTTAAATTGGAGTTGAAGTTCTTCAAAAGATATGTTACAAAATATATGTAAATATATGATTTGGATGTATAAGGAATTAGAGATTAAAACCGGAACAATAACTTTAAGTTTTCAACCAATATAAGTATTTCGGGTCTTAATTCGGCTTTACCGAAATAATACTATTATTAGATTGTGGATTATAAAATGAAATTATAAAAAAACAGTAAGTACCTTGCGAATTCATTTTTTAAAGCAAATATTTAATTGAAACAATTGTTTTTAATTATTTCCTTTTGCAGCCATAAAAAGCGGGTTCTTCAGGACATATAGGACATATTCCCCAATCGATACCTGGCTCTATGTTGACCGACTATTAGATAATCCTTACTGCAATCAATTGGGGGCCATTAGAAACATATAATTGCCCCACTAATCCTTTATTCGTTTTTCCTTTACTTTCACCCGAAGGGTAAGGGTAAGGGATTGCAGAACTCTGGGAAAAAAAAATGACATGTGAGGGACAGACAGCCTTGACAGGAGGAATCCTTCCTGTCGCACCCAGCCCCCCCGCCGTTGCTCCTCGACCAATTCTGACGTGGGTCAATTTAATTTGAAGAGATTGTAAAGTTGAAATGGCTGTATCTGTCACACGCATCACCAAACTCAAAGGGAAAAGGAGGAAGCTCCATTGTCTTGTCCTTTTTTTATTTTTTTTTGCTTTGGAGGTGTTGAAGGGGAATCCCTTTTTTCCTTCTTCCTTGCTCGGCAAAGGGTCTTGTGTTTGATATTTTCGTGAACCATTTGTGCTCCTGTCAGCAGTTTCATTATTTTCCATTTTTTTGTTCGGGCGGCCCCAAAGAGAAGTATGAAATTCTGATGTCTTGATTGCCGTGGGTCCGAAATGAAATTGAAATTGAATATTAAACCAGAATGGGTTTATCAGCCGGGGCCTTTAGGTAATTATATAGAACTTTCGGGGATTAAAGCTAATAAAGCGGGTATTTCGTGGCAGTTATAAGCTAATTAAAAAAATGATCCTTAAGCCTTAAATAATTGAAAGTTTTATATATAATAAATAATATATATCTCAGCTTCTGTCTAAAAAAATGGCACATTAAGTTTCGTTTATCTATTTTTATTATCTTTCATTAATTTAAGATGGAAAAAATGGAAATGATAAAAGTATTAACCAGGGAAATATTAATCATACGCAGCGCTATTTTATTGTGCTCAGAAATATTACTCATTCGCAGCGTTGTCGCGGATTCAAGGTACTTGTGTACATTTTCCTAAAATGCCAACTTTAAGCATCAGCTTTAAGTTATCAGCTTTTTACAGCAACTATTTTAAATATATGCTTTTATTCGTACCATTTGTAAGGCTTGGGCAGTGTTTTTTTTATTTAAGCGATAGCTTGTATGCAAAATTTATTTGTAAAATATTTAAATCCCTCTTGAAAGTTTGTATTTTGCTTGCTGCTTAAAACCGCATAATAATTTTCAGAGTAACAAAGCCCGATGCAGCTGTGGAAATGCGGCACACAATCATTACTACCACCGATAATACCCTTGGCAAACTTCTGATTTACATGAGTCCCAAGGGGGGAGCTTGGCAGCAGAGTTGCCTTCCAAAGAACTTTTTCGGCCAGACAACAACTAATGAATGATGCAGCAACAAGGACTCCCGGACTGGTTCAGAAGTCCGAAAAAGTCCACTCCCAACGGTTCATGTAGGGTTCTTGCAGGCGAAAAACGCATCCAGGGGCGTTTGTCGTTAAAAATAGTCCTAGAGCGTAACATTTCCTGGTCCTTTTCTTTTTTTGTTTGGTGTTTGGGGTTTTGTAAGCATTTAATTAATATTGAAAGCGACACATGAAAGGTTTAAATGCCCAGATCCCTCACAGATGCAACGCACACTCAATCCGTGGAGTGCCTGGCTTCCAGCAGCCAGGCCAATCTATTTTTTTTTTTTATCCTGCAACATGTCAACGCAACACACATAAACCGGCTGACTGACTAACAGAGTGAATGGTTGGCTACAAAGAATAGTAGATGGGCCATACACTGCCTGAAATTAGCAATGAAATCCAGACTAATAATGCATAATTTATACTACAAGTGTAATGATTTTAAAATGCTTTCTATGAGTGTCGCGGTATGCCAAGGAAATTAGGTGTTTAACTTCTTAAAAAGTGAGATTTACTTACTATATTACAATTAAATTCCAATTGTCAGGACTGCTTTAAAGGGTTTTATGCTATTTCGATTAAAAATACTTTATATTATATATATTTCTTCCAGCTTAAACATGAAAAGATCTACTGATGCTTTTTTTCGCTGTGCCGCTTTGGGAGAGTAAGTCGGATGGTGAGAATGCAAGTCAGAAGTTAGCTGGAACCTTGTCCTGTCATCACTTCAGAGTTCTAATGGGCGCGTCACTGTTCGTTGAGCGTTTCAGTTTTCCCTGGTGCCCGCCGCTATGGTATCACCGCCATCCAGTTCCACTGCCACTGGCTTCTGTCATATGCAATGTCCCATCCATTCAACGAGTCCTTCAACCAGACACACACACATACAGCCGCCGAAAGGCAGCCCACAGTGGCTCAATCATCGCTGATATGGCCTGCCTTTGTAGGCAGGCACACAGCTCACCACTTCTGATGCGCTTTTTGGCCCATTCCTCCAGCCAACTTTGGCTTTGTTAACTGACTCTGGCCCATTTGTTTCCGTTGGCTCTGCTCTGGATTGGGCTTGAAGGGTCTGCAATTTAACAGCTTAACTGATATGGTTGGGCCACATTTTTTATTCGAATCCAGCAATTGGCATCGTCACTTTCTTTATTATTTAATACAAACATATTGAGGCAGATTAACGAAAGTATAGCATGTCGCATTTGAACAGAACTTCAGCGGATTAATAATTATTTTTATGCATTTCTGGTGCACTTGCGTTCGGGGATAACCCCAATTAACTTGATCGAAAGAGCTCAAGCAACATTGAATCGTAGCAAATGAATTTCCTTTATTATTAATAATCTATTCCCTAAAACAGAGAGAGTGGCAAGTGGAACCTTAACGCTTAAGACACCAATCTCTCGCTTCACATGGCGAAGGATGCGCAAAGTCACTCCCAGGATTCTATTAAAAATTGCCTTAGTCACATCCTATTAAATTTAATTCTGTCTTATCTTCTTTTTTTACATTAATATTGTACAAATCAAATATATAACAATATTTTCAAACTCAACATAGATCTGTTGCAATCACTGATTCCTTTTTATCTAAAAAAATGCAAAATTGTCCTGACACAAGGCCATCAGCTCGTGATATATCTCGTACATGCAGGGGCAGATATTGGGCATCGGCATCTCTTCGTAGGACTCCCAATCGTCGCTGCTGTCCTCAATGCACGTGTGCTCCCCCGAACTGCAGGATCCTGGGTGTTTTTAATGAAATATTACTAAATATAGAGTGTTTTATATAACAATTAGTAACACTTACGGGGAGTGTCTCCATCTGTGCAGCACCAGCAGTCGTACTTCAGTTCCTGGGCCCAATCAAGAAGGCTGCGACGCTGTTCCTCTTTCCGGCTCTGCTTCAGTTTCTCTACCTGTCCCCGATCCAGGTTGTACTCCTGGCTCTGCTCCAGCTTGTTCACCTGGTTCTGCTTCACATTATCTTGGAAGGTATCTCTGCATGTCCCCTTTTCTACTAAGCTCATCTTTGGGTCCGAATTGTGGGAGAAGTCAGACCTTCTGCATTCCAAGTTCAGCTTATTTTGTTGAAAAGTATCAAAGGATCGGGCTGTTTCATAGCCAATGTCATTCTCTTCCGGGGTGGATAATCTAGAATATCCATTTACCTCTTGGTCCATATTACAAAGCTCGTCTTTATCCTGTTGAGGGTACAGTCCAAGCGGAGAATCGTTACATGTACAATATGAATTCTCCGGAATCTTATAGTCATCTTCTTGGGGATTCTCACTACATTCAAAATCTCCATCATATTGGTCCCGATTACGACGCTCGTCTTCATCATGTTGTGGGTACAGTTCAAGCGAAGAATCGTTACATGTGCAGTTTGAATTCTCCGGAATCTTACAGTTATCTTCTTGGGGATTCTCACTACATTCAAAATCTTCATCATATTGGTCCTGATTACGAAACTCGCCTTTATCCTGTTGCGGGTACAGTCCAAACGGAGAATTGTTACATGTGCAGTTTGAATTCTCCCGAATCTTGCGGTCATCTTCTTGAGGATTCCCACTACTTTCAGAGTCTCCATCATCTTGGTCTAGATTACTAAGATCTTCTTTATCCTGTTTCGGGTACAGTCCAAGCGGAGAATCGTTGCATGTGCAATATGAATTCTCCGTAATCTTACAGTCATCTTCTTGGGGACTCTCTCTACTTTCAGAGACTTTGGAATCCATAGGCTGCCTGTACATTCGCTGTGGAGTTTCACTGATTGATCCTTTTATTTTTCTGGCTATTATATGGAGAGCTTGTTCGATGTTATAACCTTCATTCTGTAACTTCTTTATATTCGCCCTCAGTTCGGTAAAAGGATTAACAAATTGTTCACTTGAACTATGTCTTCCATAAACTGGATCTACATTGAGGCTCTTGAATTTCCTAGGTTCATAACAGGGACAATCGGCTATGGACACGCAATCGCACTTAGTAAATGGCCGTTGCGGTTGCGATATTCGGGAATTAACCTTCTCACTGGACCAAGTTCTTGGCACTCTTTTCCGAGTTTCCGACGCCATTTCATTCGTGAAGATCTTTTCTTTGTCTGGGTTTTTCCTGTATGAGTGCTTCGTCTTTAGTTCTCGGTAGTCTTTCTTCGAATTCACTTGGTTAGGACTATTTAGATCGCAAATGCATTCATCAACCAGACTCATTTGCTTCCTGTTATTACTTCTTGGAGAACCTGGTCGCACTTTAGGCATCTCTCGTTGCCTACAGCTGCTGCGCGACTCTCTACGATCCTGGTGTCCACCAGTGCACCTGTATCCGTACATGTCCTGGCGCCGTGCAGAGGGATCAATGGGTTCATATCTCTCCTGGTATGTGGTGTCATCATTTTGGTAGCAGGAACAGTAGGAGGGAAAGCCGCCACCACAGACTCTTGGTGACAGCTCTTTGGGCGGGAGTTCTTGTGGCGGAAGTCTCTTTGATGAAAGCCTCCTGGACGTAAGTCCTTTTGAGGTGGACTTACTGGGCCAGAAATCTTTTGACGAAGATCTTGTTTCAACCGTTCGACACGTCGGCTTATATGTACTATCCAAATTGCGACTATGGTGTGTGTGGTTTGTCAGGTTTCTGAATTTAGGCCGATTCTCACTACAGGTTTTGCCGCAGGCCATTTGATTTAGTCTCTCAAGGATCTCAAACGTTGCAGGTTGATCTTTCCTGTTCTCAAACCAATTGTTAAATCTCTGCATGTGTTCGATATCCTGATCAAATTTGTGATTCACACTGTCATATTTATCACGGATGCGTTGCATTTTCCTACTGACGTCCGAGGATGAAGTGGAAGTTGGGAAGTACGTCCTCCGGTCTTCAAGCTGTGTTTTTTCAAGATATATCCGTTGGCTTGACTCGATCGAGAAGCGTTCATGACGTTCCACCACAATTCTGTCATTTCCGGGTGCAGTGCCTATTGTATTATTAATTATAAGTATCTTACTTATGGAGTTTCTGCCTTGTACGTGTCTGGTCTTAACATCCATTATATTTTGTTGTTTGGCAAGTTAGAAATCAGTTAGCTTTTTACAAAAATATATATGGAATGGAATAAAATATTAGAGACTATTCGGACTACCTTTTGATTAGTTTCGACCGTCTACTTAGAATGGATTTAAATTTTTTAAATATTTATTTGATTTAATAACCTTTAACCTTCTAAATAATTCGATTAATCTGCTTGATCGAATAGATAACACGATAAGTCGTATGTATCGTAGTTAATGTACTTCGATAACTTCTACTTCTTTTCCAAGTTTAGGCCATTGTCACATTTTTTCCTTTTGTTGGCCAAGTTTTTAGCCTTCGTTGTCTTGCTTTTTCCCGAATACTGCTCTCAATATTTCGATCTCATTACGATGTCAGATCTTAGAGTGCATTTTTCGCCTGAAGGTTACCCGAGGGTGGCTTTTAGAGATTCCTGTTGCCTTCGAAAGTGTATGGGGCAAAAAGCGCATTGCGGTGCTGGCAAAATGCTTGAAAAAAATACACTGCACCAAATAAAAGGTAAGAAAAATATAGAACACATTTTCTTTAATGCATTTTAAAAATGTTCTTTGCATGCGGGTTTTAAATGGAACTATAGATTATTTATTTAGTTA
>JAEIIG010013290.1:0-29033 GCA_018904695.1 Drosophila parvula
GATATTCGAGTATAGTTTGAGTTCGATTCATATTAATATTCGACTTCAGTATCTAGTTAGTTCTTGCATTTTTCATATGCTCCAGTGTGAACTGCAGGATAACCACAATAAAGTTCATGGCGTATGAGACCAGAAAAAGCCAAAAGGAGTTGTCCAGCAAGAACAGGCCCAAAACGCGAATCTTGTGACTGCCTGTGGGAGAGACCAGAGGGAAAAGCGTTGCCGCTTCGGCCTGTAAGATATCGAAATGAGCATCAAGATGATTCCAGTCTCGGATAGGTATCACCCACCTGCTCCTCCGTTAGTTCTGGCGGAGTATAGGCCAGTTCCAGACACTGTTTACGCAAACGCCTCGCTCTCACCTGACAAAGGTGGGCGGCGAGGATCAAGGCGTACAGCTGCAGGGTCACAATCAGACAGTTGTTCGATATGGTTAGCGGAACGCCATGCTGGGACACAAAGTAGGACATGAAGGCGTACATGTTGGCCAAAATGTTGACGAAGTTGTCGATGACCAACAGGAAGATGCCCAGCTGGAAGAGCTTCACGAATCTCTGTAGCAAGCCCGTCCAGTTGCGTTCCCTCCTCAAAAGTCGCCCAAAGCTGGGCTCCAGCTCACGTTCCTGCTGCCCAAAGCACTCCAAGATCAATAGCAAGCCGCCAAACACACCATTGGCGTAGACACTGCTCACATGCTGCACATAGAGCTGGAGGCCATATGCCAGAAGCTGCGACCAGGGCAGACGTCTCCCTGCTCCCTGCAGAAAGGGCACGTTGCACAGCAGCTCGTAGAGGGAGAGGAGCAGCTTCAGCCACAGGAACAGGGTGCTCCACCAGCTCAGCCGCCGTCGGCGATGCAGCTTGCCCAGGGAGTTCACCAAGCTGGCCAACTCCTGACGCCAATATAGATGGGCGCCCAGTATAGCCAGGGATATGCAAACATCGCCCGTCATCGTGGCCAAAGCAATTCCCCTGAAGATCGCCGAGTGCCGGACATTGGTGGCCTCGTACATGGCGGCACTTTGCCACAGGAGTACGGGCGCCAGAGATGTGAGCAGAAGCCACCTCAAGATCCCAATCAGAGTCACCCAACGATGGCACCTGGCTCCCATCCAACCCTGAATCCGGAATGGAGCCAAGGAGAAGAGCTGCCAAAGCCGCAGCAGCAGACAGAGACCGCAGACGTGCGGCAGTCGCGACATTTTACGGGCAACTGACCTTCCGGAAACTTCAATCATATCTTATATCAAATTTAATTCTAGTCTTTTCTATCTGCACTTAAAAAAAAGGGTTATTAATAAACTGAAATATATACAAAATATTTTTGTAACAAGCGGTTTATCATTTCTATAAATTTCTACGAGCAGGCCCTCTCAATCTAGGCCCTCATAAAAAATGTATAAGTAATTAATCAACATGAAAAAAATATATATTTTATGAGGCTTCGTTTTTTATTTATACTATAAATTATTTTACTTAATTTATAGTGATAATGAATCCATTTTGCTGTCTCTAAAAGTCATTAAAAGTTTCATTTAATTTTAACCTTTTATCGTTAAACATTTTATTACATTAAAATTCCTTTACAAATTCTTTGAAATAATTTCAAAACGAACACCTCTTGTAAATAATCAATTAAATTTACCAAAATTAGTTTAGTGGCAAAATTCGAAGGTGTAGAAAAATGCACTTTTATCGCGTGGTGTACGTAAAGTTTAGTTGTCAGCAATCGCTATCGCGGCCCAGCGGCACTAAGCCAATTCCAGATAAGTGCCGTCGATAGACACACATACACACACACACACGCGTATTTATTTCTATAAACAAATGGCAAACATTACGATTTAACGATTAGGTGAAAGAGTTCTACCCGGCCATACTGAGTCACAGTACCCCGGGGCTTTGGCGTTGATTTCTTCCCCCCTTGCTGCAGCTGCTCAGGACAAGGGCTTCACGCGTAGGTAGAAGGTCTTAGTCAGTGTGGACATAAAGTTGGGCATTTCCTTCATCTGGTTGAGGGCCTCGTTCTTCGTATTCGACTGGTACTCGTAGGCCACCTTCCGGTTAACGGCGGTTAGCAGGCGGAGCAGCTCGGCACCTTCCTTGCGAGAGGCTTCGTTGAAGGCGGCAATGTCCAGCTCCCGGCACAGACTCTGAATAAACCAGGAACCATCATCCACGTTGCGGAAGGAGAAGAATTCTAAAGAGAAAGGGTAATAGTTAGGGTATATCTTGTAAAACTCAATACGAAGAACTCACTGTCAAAGGTGGAATAGAAGACGAGCATGTCCGCCGTGCTGGGAATGGCGTAGGTGATGGGCTGAACGGCTGCAGGTGCTGCGGGTGCCAGTTCCCTGGTCATGACCGCAAAACTGGAGTACTCCACCGCCTTCTCCAGATTCTCACCGCGACACGCCTGAATAAAGAAGATCTTTGGCTTGTTTTTCAGGGTTTTGCAGTTGTCGCCGAGAAAGGGATTCCAGAGGCGTTCCACCGGATAGGACATGTCCTTGGCATACACCTTGCCCTCCGTTCCATGGGACATCACTGCCAGGACAAAGCAATCGTTCAGACTGTGATCTTCGCGGGCAACTAAAGGGGAAAGGATATATTATTATATATTATATATAATTCAATTTAAAGTAACAAATTTCATTCTAAACTTCACCATATTTGGTAAAGATTCGAATCGATCAGAATAGGTCAACAAAAATATGACTATTTTCATTATCTCGTAATTATTGCAGTCATAATTGTAGTGACTTTGTTTTTGAAAAGATAAGATATCGCTTTCTAAAGATTGGTACCATATTTCCCAATGAACTTGGATTGTTCAAATGGTTATATCTCCCTAAGTATGTGTTAGTTAAATGTAAATTGTATTCTGATTATTTAACTTTGACTTTTAATTACATAAACTTATCAGAGATCTTGGAAGCTAGCATTATTACCTAATAATTGAAAAGACAAAAATAAACTTGATACAGCAGGCAGATAAAGCGGTTCCAGTGATTTTTTAGTGGAAAACTAATGTTCTTGTGTGTTCTGAAGATAGCACTGAGCACCTGAGCTTTTTTTTCTATGAAAATTCATTTTCCTTTAATGAAAGTAAGTCTTATTAAATGCAAATAAATATTATTAAAATAATAACCTATATTTTTCCGAACTTCTTATAATTTCTTTGGTAACTCCTGTTGTCAACTCACCCTCCTTGAGCTTGTCATTAATTTCGGCAAAGGTGAGATCGTCGTAGACGCGCACATCGAAGCCGTATCCCTTGAGCGAGGTCCTCATGTCATCGCGATCCCGTTCCGTGCCCACCCTCTGTTTCTGACCCTTTACATCTTTGTGATTGAGAATCAGGGCGATGCCCGTCCGCTGACAATTCTGATAGGTGTCATCGGCGGTGGCTATCGAGGTGATGATCCGCTTGAGATCCGCCTCCGAGGTGGGCGTCTTGGCGTTCAGCGTGGCATCGGCCTTGTCCTTCTTGTGCTTCTTCTTGTCGCCGAAGAGCGAGAAGTCTGTGTCGTCCATCTTCGAGCGTTAACAGGGAGTGACTAAGTGTAATTAGGTTTCCCCCCACAAAGATTGGGGAAAAAAAATGAAAAAGCTCGCTCTTTTGTGTGGCCTCTTATCTTATCAATGCAGGCCCCCGCTTATCTATCACCTGGCAACGTGGGCTCTCTCGAATTCCTGGCCAACGGTGATTAGACCGTTGCTGCCTCGCAATGCTCGCTCTCCCGAAAATTTTTTTTGGGGTTTCCCTGCCCCAAAATGTCCCTATACCCAGTACCCATAGGTTACAGAGGTATTCCAGCTTTGTGCCAACCAAGAATTTGTGTAACTGGCAGAAGGAAGAATCACCAGCCGAGTCAATTTAGCTTTGTACGTTCGTCCGTCCGTGTTGAACAACAGATCTCAGAGATCTTATAGTCTAAAGCTACCGAATTTGGTGACAACATTCATATCTGTTGCACGCAAATCAAGTTTGCTTTAGAATCAGATCACGTCCACTTCTGCTCTCAAAAAAACATGAAAAAAGATATAGAAATAGTGAATTTCGTTCTGAATTAAATTGATATAATATATGTTGACTTTTGCGGTCGTTTTTTTTTTTTAAATTAAGTATGATCTGATTATTAAGATCGGAGTTATTAAAAAATAAACTTGTAATTAATAAAAAAACGGTTTTAAAGAGTTGTAATTGCAAGATATTCCATGTAGCCCTCGAGGTAGTGGGTTCGACTCCGACCGAGCTTTTATAACTTCCTGTTTTCTATGTTTTTTGTTATTTTTTTGTAATTTCTTTTACATATTTCAAATTGAAACTAAATTAAGAACCTAAGAAATATATTACATCTGTGTTCAGTGCCCTGGAGCAAATGTTGTGAAGTTTGAACCTTTCCTACTTGTTTTTTTTTAGGGTTCACCAAGAATAATAATTTCATTTGGTGGTCATTTGAAGGACGTTAAAAACAAGTCTACAGCTGCAATACTTTTAATTTTGTATACATATATAATTTTTTTTATATTTTGACACGAATATAGGGTAAAGCTTAGGTAAAGCCCAAATCCTTTAGATTGTTACCAACTTTTGACTTTTATTTAAATTACCAATACTAAACACAATGAGTTGTCTAGCTTTCCGCCTTGCCTGTTCGCTGATGGGTAATGGTGCTGTCGTTTATATCATTCTTCCCCAGATCCTTGTCGCCCCATCCCCACACGGGATGAGAACCATCTCCAGTTCGCTGCGCTCGCCGACGAACCATATCGGGCGATACACTCTTCAGGTCGTAGGCCCATCCCAGCCAGGCAAAGAAGTTAATGAAGGCCGTCGTGAAGTCCCTAGAGTAGGGGCCCAGTTCGGCGCTCTTGTAGTCCCACGGGAAGACGTGATGGTAGTTGTGGTATCCCTCGCCCAGGCGCAACCAAACGAGGAATGCCTCGTCCGTGGGATTGATCTTCTTGTCATAGGGCCGCTTGCCGTACATATGAGCCGAACTGTTCACCTGCCAGATGAGGTTCAGGGTGACACACCAGCGGAGCAGGGCCATCACGTGCCAGGATACCTTCAGCGACTCGCCCCACCAGTACATGGGCAGGACGGTGGGCATCACGAAGCAGATGAGCGGCATCAACAGGAGGAAGTACTTCTTCTGGAACATCACCAGCCGGTCCTGCCTTAAATCGGACAGATCGATCTCCTTGCCCTTGGCCACCACATCCGGATGCTTGCGGACGCACAGCCAGCCTATGTGAGCGAAGAACCATCCTCGCTCCGAATTGTACGGGTCGGCATCCGTCTCCGTGAACTTGTGGTGAACTCGATGGTCCCGCGCCCAATAGTAGACCGCATCCTGAAAGGCGAACGTGTCGAGGAACAGCAGGATCATGCGCAGTGGCAAATTAGCCTTGAAAGTTCGATGCGCATATAGGCGATGGGCGCCTCCGGAAATGCCCACGACCGAGAAGGCCACGGTAACAGGAAAAGCTAGGAACGTAGTCCATGTGGCCTCCGTGAAGAGCAGCCAGATGCCGTACAAGGAGAACAAGTGGACGAGCGCGAAGAGAATGATGTTGGTCCACACATATTGCAACTTCCTGCCGTCCGTGTACTTCTCCTGGATGACATCCTGATCCAATGTCTCCGCATCTGCCTCGAAGAGCACTCCAGTGGCGTTCTTTATGTTCGGCGTCATTCTGACAAGCGCGTGACAAATGCGTTTAGTATTTATATTCAACTGCGAGACAGCCAGGTGTTTTTATGTATTATTCAAGTTTAACCCCTTTATGTTATTTCTGCACAGCTCTAAGACTGTTTTGTAATGTTAATTTTCGACTAAATTAAAATGGTATACAAGAACCAGAGGGTGTCCCGCTGCAAGTTGCAGTCTGCCCTCTAAATGAGGGCAATGTTTAAATGAAAGGAATTGGAATATTTGAACTAAATTTTGACCCGTTATAATGCATATATTGACTAATATAAATTACAAATTTGTTGGTTTAAAAACCAATCCAAGATAGCTGTTATCCTGTTGCGAGAGGAACTTAACCAAATAATTCAACAAACTCAAATTTATTCTATGAATGACAACATTTCTACAATGAATAAAGAATTAAAAAAAAGGTAAAGCAAAATAAGTCATCCCCCTCTATTAGTGTTTTAAAGAGAAGACAACTATCTAGATTATTTCACCATTTGTAGCTATTGAATATACCCTGAATACATGTTTCCACCACTGAATATTTTGTCCGATTGAACTTTGTGGCAATGCAACGATGTCTATTTCCCCTAGAATTTGATTTGCATTTACTTAAGCCTTCTTCACCGTACAGAATGCAAAACAATAAACGGAATAAAAGGTTAATGGATAATTTTATAAAAGTGTTTAATTTGAATGCCCACGTGTTGAGCTTTGTTGCGAGCCCATAAATATTTGCTTCACCTTTGCGAAAATTTGTGCAATTCGACCTGCTTTATTTTCATTGTTCACAAAAAGAGAAACACACTTAAGAGGAGCATTTAAACTTAAATAGGGTATCTGTGCAATCTTCATTTGATAGCCAACAACTCCACTCAATAAATCTATTTCGGTGTGTGTGTGTCTGCTCAATGGCATTCGTGAATTTTGATTTGATTTTGGTGAAATGACTTTGTCACTTTGTCACCATTTGCCATTGCGTAAACTGGAAAGGAAAGCGTAGCAAATCCCAAAAACTAGTTGGAACGGAGATAACTGCAGTCGAAACTAATCAAAAAACGTTCACAAAACTGCACACGAATTTCGATTGGCGCTGATAATTGTGTGTGTGTGAAAATTAATTGCAAGCCAAAAACCGAAAAGCTACCTCAAGATTACCAGCCGTAATAACATGTGGAAAGTGGCATACGATAGGCAAATTTCCAATTAATTGAATACATTTGTAATCCCTCAAGTAAGAGCAGCCAGCCCAGCGAGGCATACACCGCTTGCCTCACACTCGAGCCAATGACTGATGTGTAACTTGATAGGTGTGCCAGCAGGTGAGCGAATGGATTAGCATATCGGCTGGCAGTCATTGTCTTCCTGCTTTCACTGGCCACTGGCCACCGACTTCTCGAGCAGCCCTCGTTGATTAGCATTGATTCTTCCAGCGAAGTGGCAGTGGCTAACCACAAGTGACCACAAGAGGCGAACAGGAGCGAACGCCAGAAGCACCAGCATTCGCACGCGCCAATTTTCCAAGCTGCTGACTCCGATCGGTTTTCTGTTCGGTTCGCTTCGGATGCCAGCACTGGAAACAAATACTGATAGTATACGAATTTAATTTTACTTACACTTATAATGCTGCTAAAAAATAAACAAATATTTAATATTAAAACCTCTTATTATCATTTAATTTACAGAGTTTTCTTATTTCTAATAAAATAGTTACAACTCATTTTAATTGATGTTTCCTTTGGTATCTAAATTGTTATTTGCAGTGTAATATTTGCGTAGGTTGTGCTGGGCTCTCGGTCAGTGGTAGTCAGCCCCTGGCTCTGTCCCGTCTCCGTCTCCGTCTCCACTCTGGTGTTATGTAAAGCTATTAAGCCGCATAATGCAAACGTTGCTCTGGCTTTGCTTCTTTTTTGTTTTTTTTTTTTTTTTGCCTTTCTTCGCTCTTTCTTTGGCAGCCTTGTTAGCATTTTTTCCACTGCCTTTTGGGCCTTTATACCTTTAGCTGAGGTTCTCCAGCGCATCATCGTCTTGGCCACAAGCGCGAACCGTTAAGACGCCTTTATTGCAACTGCAGCGTGGAATTGTTGCCATTCGATTCATTGGCTCCCCCGGATTATCTGGCCCTGTGTATTTGCCCTGAGTTATATGTTTTGTTTTGTAGTTTTGTGATTTCTGACTTGTGGCTGAGTCTCTTGGCTTTCCATTGCGGCATCAACGGCATCAGCGGCCCATCAAGAGAGCCATCAGCGGGGCATCAGCAGCGACGTGAATAGAGCCTAGGGCTGTGGAGCCACAGCGAACTGCATGTTTATGCTTATGTTAATAAGTTTTGTTGTTTATACTTTTACGAGTTGCTTTTGCTCTATTGGACCTTCCTTCCTTGTTTCTCGCTTTCTGGCTGCCTTTCATTCAGCCTGGCTTTTGTCTTTTCGCCAGCACGCAACGCACTATAGAAAAAGGTACACAGCAAACAAAAATGGGTTCCTAAAAGGGGATCAAATGGAGGGTTTGAGTTTGGGATTAATAGAATAAATAAACACGAAATTAAATATGAAGACAAGCGTTTAAATACAGAGTAAACTATTACTTAGTTCCTTATTAAATATAAGCCTAGCCTCTGCGAAAGTCTTTTAAATTCATATATAAAACTAGCAATATTTTTGTTCTGTGTAATGGCAGCTCAATGCTTTCTGCCAATCTGGGCAGAGCAGCGGGTCTTTTGCAGCCAAGGATACGTCCATGCACGGCCCACTCCACCTGCCGCTTTTCTTTCTAAGCCACTTGTCGTGGCTTTTCTCGTTTTCTTGTGTGTGAAAAACTAGTCCCATCGCAGCTCAGCTCAGCTCAGCCCGGCTCGACACGGCCTGCAGTGGTGGAAGATAGCTTCAGTTGCTTGCGAGGTGTTTGCGTTGTCGGTTGTTCCGGTGGAGCGCGATGCGAGCGTGTGATATACAGAAAGAAACCTCTACGGGATACCACGGCCACCGTCACGGATAAGGATACGGAAAATCTTAATCCCCCATTAGCCCTAGTGAAGTTTCGGTTTTTTGGAAATGGCAAATCCAGGGTTTTACTGGGTTCTGGCCGTTGCCGTTTTTGGGCTAGGCGCTATAGTGGGCCAGGCTGCAAAAGCGGGACAAGTGCAAGGCAAGTTACAATCGACCGAGAGCCGTTATAGCCTTTTAAGCTGGCGGGACCGGGCGGGATTTGATCATAAATCTAATGCCAGATAATGCCTGTGTGTGTGTGTGGTGTGTGTGTGTGCTTGTCGCCGAGTCTTTAAATCTCTCCGTCTCAGTGCTAATGTGTGTTTGTTCGCGTAAATCAAGTGGTGGACGCAGTCTTTCGTTTTGCCCCTGCACGCTTGTCGCCTAAGTCTTTCGTTTTGTCCCCACCACCAAGCAGGCAATGCAACTTGTTTGGCTCGTTTGCTCGCTGGTCCGTTAAATAACCCAAATTTCAGATTTAAATGCTGCTGCGACAGCTTTTCCTCAGGGGTTGACCAAAAAAAAAAAAACATCGCAAAAAATGTGCAAGGAAATCGATTTGTATTAAGTATCGCAATGAGGCAACCAGTTAATTTGTTTATGCAATGAGACGGACAGCTTTGACCCACTTCCAGCACCAACTCTTGGCAGGCTGACCCATTTCGGTAACCTGCTCCTGCACCTCTGCGCCGTGACTGCCCCCCTTTTGGTGAACTCACTTAAAACCAGACATCCCTGCCCCGCCTGGGAGAACAACCAACAAGTGTCGCAATGTTCTAATTAAAATTTAATTTGTTTGTGTTACTTGGAATGACCGACGACCGCCTCGGAGCTTAATGCTCTAGATGGAGGCCCCATGCTAAAGCGAAATATGAATGAGTTACGAGTTAAAGTTAATTGCCGCTAGACATCGGGTGCTAAAGTGTTCTTCGGGCCGCATGTGGAGTGGTGCATATGAATTACATATCTGTTTTATGAGAACAATGAGGAGAATGACATTTATGTTGTGGGAAATGAGTTGAAGAACCGTTACGACAGCCCCTCAATCTCGAAAGTGTTAAGTGCAACCGGATTAAAGCTGCATAATTATTAGAATGTGGCCATAGAAGATGATTGAGAAACATTTGCATTGAAATCATCAATGGAATAAAGTCGGACAACCATCGCAGGGATAAGAAAAAGGTGAAACTTTGTAGAGACTTGATGGTTCCTTAAATATTTGGATACTTTTGAAATGTTTTCTGTTAGAAGATAACTCTCTGTGAGTATGCTACAAAGACTAGACATTTAATCTGTTGTTAAATTCATTTAAATTAAGAAATATTATCTCACTACGAGATCTTTATAAAGAATTTTGAAAAACCAAGCTCTATAAAACCATAAACATTATTTTATTACTTGTTAACGTATTTACTTACAAAAATTCTGATTCCAAACACCACAAATATATTCAAAAACTCTTATAAACTTTCAAAATCTTTGATATTAAATAAATCAAAGGTGTTCCTTACAAAACTACCTGATTTTTTAAACCACTGCCTTCCCATCTATATACCACTTCCTCTGCATATAAGCCATTTGTGGGTGGCTAATCCAGTTTCTTTGCCAACTTCACTTAGGGGAAACCCTCCAACGCAAACAGTTCACACCGAACTGAGCCAGAAACTGCAAGTAAATAATAGAAATTGCGATCTCAAATTACAACTGCGGCAATAACAAGAAGCGAGAAGGCAACTGCAACGAAAAATTGGAATAAAACTAAGCCACAAATAAAACAATAAACCAGCCAGTTGTGCCTACAAGGGGCACCACCACACACACAGACAAAGTCTCCAACAGCAACAGAAGATGCTTGGCGATGGCCAAGATTTCACTGCATCTGCATCTGAATCTGCAGCAACAATGATAATTTCTCGCTGCAGGAGATCTTCCGAAAAAAAAGAAAGAAAAATGAAGCTCGGAGAAATGTCAGCGAGTCACAGATGGCAATCAAAGTGCACCGAAAATAAAACTTTGAGCGTTTTATTAATAAATATATGGGTGGCTTTGGTTTATTATTTGTGAGGCCAACAGTGTTTAATTAAAATAAACTTAGTAGTTCTTTAACTAAAAAAAATATACAAATTCGTTTATAATTTATGGTGAATAAGAATGTTATCTTTCATTTTATATTACAAAACTTGCTACTTACTTTTTATTTAGTTTTTCTTCCATACAAATTAAATATAGTATTTAAAGAAATTATGAAAGGTTTTCTAAGCTAGAGCTCAAAAAAGACTTAGTTTCGATTATAATATTAGCTATTTATTGATTTACAAAGTTATATTATTTTTTTAATTATTACTTAGGCACCCCTTCGTTAGGGATATTTAATATATTTATCTGAATATCCAACACTTCCTTGAATCATTTCTCTTGGTGTGCGTCTTCTTGTCACTCTTGGAACGCACTCGCTGGGGTTGTCTTTTGGGCCAAAAGCGACTCGAGCCGTGGGCAAACAAAAAATGCTTAATTATGTCATGAGGGTGGGAACAAAAGCGGCAGCAATAGAAAATAATTTGCAAGAGCTGATTGCAGCCAGGCCGAGACGTAGTTGGAGCTGCAGATGGAGAGAATCCGCGACAGGCAGGCAGGCAGACAGTTGAATGCATGTGGAAAAGTGTTGCAACTGCACATGAAAATCGCAGTCGAATGGGCCACGCGACAAACGTAGAAAGTTTTTTTTTTGTTTTCGGTTCGCTACGGAATGGCGCCAGTTCTGCCACGCCCCCTCATCACAAGACCGCGTCCTCGTCCCCTCTTGGGATTCGCTTCGCGGTTGCTTTTCGCAGATTTTCCAATTGTTGTTTCGGGGGGGCCAACGGCGACGCTTTTCCGTTTTCAGTCGGTTCTCAGCGTACGCTAAAAAATTTGCATGCCCAAATAAACAACAGCACGACAATTTGTCAAAGTTTTACTTTCCTGCACGGTACATGCTATGCTATATATATATAGTAATCTGTAATCTCTGGCGACCCACTTTTCAGGCCACTCCAGCAGCTGTGCGTTTCACACGCTGGATGGCGTCGCCGCGGAAAGCGAAGGTGTCCGTTTCATCCGGTTGCGCGAAGATGCCCAGGTGGGCAAGGAGATTCTTCGGCTGCAGGCCTTTCCGCGATCCACGGCCTCCCTAAAGGGGGCGGATGCTAGCGGAGATCACAAGTACTTTAATCTGACGGAGTACAACTCCACCATGATGGTGGTTACGTTGGCCAGGTCCCTGGAGAGGCTGGTCGATCGGGATGTGCCCAGGAATCTGCTCAAGTTTCGAATACTCTGCGCCGGCAAGCAGGAGAAGATCGAGGAGGTGAGCAATGTTTAAATAAATAAAATTATTAATCATATTTCCTCATCCAATCCTCTCTCCTCTGACTTACAGGGTAGCTACCTATCCATCACCGTCTACATCGAGGATGTGAATGACAACGCGCCCGAGTTTCTCAACGTGCCGTACGTGGTCGATGTGGATGAGAATACCTCCATTGAGAGCATTGTCTTCGAGGGAGTGCAGGCCTTTGATCGCGACAAGCCGAATACTCCCAACTCTGAGGTGCACTTCAGCATGTCTACGGTCCCGGAACAATTATCGGCGGACGGCAGTCCATACTTTGCCCTCAAGAGTCCCCATCGACCGCTGCTGATCCTGAAGCGAGAATTGGACTTTGACAACGGCATCCGACAGTTCAAGCTGCCCATCTTTGCCTGGGATCGAGGTACTCCTGCTAACCAGGCCAATACCACGATCACCATTAATGTAAGGGATGTGGATGATCTGCCGCCCAAGTTCACCGAGGGCGTGTATCGAACGAGGCTTAATGAGTTCTACCCGATGACTGGGGTGCCTATTAGGATACCCCTGTACTTTGCCCCACCCATAATGGCCTTCGATCAAGACTCGCTGAACGCCTCGCTTGTGTACGAAATTATCTCTGGTAATGAGAGGCAGCTGTTCCGGGTGAATCCCCACAACGGCGTCATGTATCTGCAGAAGGAAATCGATCTGGAGGAGGAGAGTCTGCCGGGTAATACATTCGTCCTGCAGTTGGAGGCGCGCCAGAAGGATAATCCCCTCAAGAAGGCCCTAGCTCGGTGAGTTAGACAGCTTTATAGTTATATATAATATTCCATATTAACTCTCCCCCAGCATTGAAGTGGAGGTCCTGGATCTGAATGATAATGTGCCCGAGTTTGAGGCGGATTTCTATAACATTTCCATTGTGGAAAACCTGCCCACGGGCTTCAGTGTCCTCCAGGTGAATGCCGTGGATCGTGATCAGGGCGAGAACTCGGAGTTCCTGTACAATTTGGTGGAGACCAAGGATGCGGCGGGTGCTTTTCGCATTGACTCCCGTACGGGCTGGATTACTGTACGGGACGATCGCTTGCTGGATCGGGAGCAGCGCAGATCCATCCAATTGAATGTGGAGGCGCTGGAGCGGAATCCCTCCTATTTGGATGACAAGCATCTGAAGGTGCCGGGACCGAGCAAGGTGCAAGTGGAGATCACCCTGCTGGACACCAACGATAATACGCCCAAGTTCGAGCACGGCAATCTGTACGAGTTCAAGGTGCCCATCACCGCTCCCACGGGCTATGTGATTGGTCAGGTGGCGGCCCACGATCCGGATGAGGGTCCCAATGGCAGGCTGCTGTACGAGTTGCAGCGCCCCAAGGGCAGTGGCTATATTCCCTTTCGGCTGGACAATAAGAACGGCACAATATACGTGGGCGGACCCCTAAGGAGAGGCCGCATTGCTGTCTTTGTGGAGGCCAGTGATCAGCCCACCAATCCCTCGGAGAGGAGATTCTCTCTAGCGGTAATCACCATTGAGGTGTATGCCACCATCGATGATCAGGCCATTGATTTTGTGGGAGCACCCTACGAATTCTGGGTGGGAGCCAATACCCCGCTTGGCACTTCGGTGGGTCAGGTGCGAACCACTCTGATCTATGACGGGGAGGACGAGATCATGTACGATCTCCTGCACACCTACTCGGAGGGCGTGCCCTTTGCCATCGAGGAGAGATCGGGAATCATCACCGTGATCCGAGAGCTGTCAGAGTTCAAGAGGAAGGTCTATCAGTTCGAGGCTGTGGCCAATTATGTGAGTTATCTTAACCCCCAATCTTGGCATTATGTAACTGCTGAATCTTTGCCCAGCTCTTTGCCAACTCATCGCAGTCGCTGATCATGTCGCGAAGCTCCTCCTCCTCCTCCTCTCCGCTGACCACCATTGCCGCTCCGGCTGAACTCAGCGACGAAGGTGTGCTCATCACCAATCTGACCATCCGGATTGTTAACAAGCCGGAGCAGAAGGTGCCACTGAGACCTGTCATAGAGTAAGTATCATTTTCACCTGCCCGAAACCTATTGGCCAAACTGGATTAATTGCTTTAGAAAGCTTAATGGGTGTCGGGAAAAAGTGGCAGAGTATAATTAAGAAAGTCGAAAATAGCATTTGCCAACTGCTAACGTATTTATTTTTAAAATCTTTTAATGGCTCAACGCAGATATAAGACATTAATTTCCCTACTTACATGATAACTGAACTTCAAAGCAATTAATTCCCGAAGAAAGATGCATGCGAATCAAGAAAGTTATAAACATTTAGTTAAATGACAAACTTTAAGCTTTAATCTATTAATGAAGCCACAGCTGAAGTAATTCCAATCATTAATCATCTCTTATTCAGGGAGATCAACATGAATGTGATCAACTTCCATGTGGAGGAGAACGTGGTCGGCGGCATCATTGGCCAGTTGCTGTACAAGAACGGTCTCAATCTGGTCAACAATGAGCTGGGCAGCTTCCGGGAAATGCCTGCCTCGGAGGGAACAACCTCCAGAAATCTGACCATGGGCAGCAGATTCCGCAGTCGGAACCGCAGTCGCAGCTCCAAGTCGAAGAGGCGACTGCCCAGACGCCTGGCGGGTGACACGAACCTGAAGCTCCGCTACATCATTGCCAACCAGCAGGAGGTGGTAAACAAGATCTCCATCACCGAGGATGGCACTCTGCTCACCCTGATCGGCCTGGACCGGGAGCAGCAGGCCAGCTATGAGCTCACGGTGATCGTGGAGTATAGCACTGGTCTGGTGAGTGGCGCTGGTATCTATCAGGTGAACATCAAGGTGGACGACGTCAACGACAATGCACCCAAGTTCAATGCCCTCACCTATGTGGGCCTGATCAACGAGAACTGCGCCGTGGGCACGGAGCTGTCGATGAACCATGCCATTCTTATCCAGGATGCGGACGAGGGAGTCAACGCGGAGTTTAGGGTGCAGCTCCAGGGGGATTACAGCGAGGAGTTCAGCATCGAGTATGTGAATGGAAGCTCGGCTCTGTCGGGCAATGCCAGTCACCACAAGATGGCATCCACCACGGGTGCCTTCAATATCTTCAACCTCACGGATCAGTGGAATGACGAGTTCAAGTACCAGGAACTGCACACAACCTTCATGCAGACGAACTTTAAGCTCAGCTCGGGACCCTATTTCCGGATTTCCTACACGGGCAAACGGGGCCTGGACCGGGAGAAGCAGCAGCTGTATAACCTGAAGATTATAGCCGCCGACAGCGGTGGCCTCTCGGGCTATGCCCATCTCACTATCCTGGTGGCAGATGTCAATGACAATCCACCGATGTTTGAGCGCATCTCGGTGTTCAAGGACTCGCGGCTGGAGATACGCGAATACACCACCGATATGGAGATCTACTTTGTGGAGAGCTCTAGTGGCATGGCAGCTCCCCAGGCCACGGCTGCCATGATGCTGGCGCCGCCTCCGTATCACATTCCCGGTTCACCAAGACTCCATCCGGAGCATCGAGAGCGATCCGTGGGAGTGGGAGCCAGTGTGGCGCTGGGTGTGGTGGCCAGAGCAAAGTCACGTCGCCGCATGGTTCGTGCAGCGACTGTTAAGTGTCCTCTGTTTGCCATTTACGAGGACACACCCGTGGGGACTAAGCTGCTCCAGCTGAGTGCCAGCGACGAGGACTTTGGCAAGAATGCCCAACTCCATTACGAGCTGCGGGGCGAGCAGGTGGAGAGGACACCGGGAATGCCACTGTTGCGGGTTCAGGGAGTGCGTTACTTTGCCATCGATAAGCTCACCGGCGAGGTATCGGTCAACTATCCGCTTGCGGCCAACATAGAGATATGGCTGAATCTGACAGTGACCGATATTGACGGCCTGAAGGACTCAACCTGCCTCCGATTCACTGTAATGGATGTCAACAATCATGCGCCAACCTTCAAAAAGTCCTGGTACAGCTTCGACACACCGGAAGGGGAGTACAAGGACAGTGTCCTGGGTCAGCTGATGGCCATCGATATGGATTTCGGGGAGAATGCCAATATCACGTATACGCTCAGTGATCTGCAGCTGCCGTTTAGCATAAAGCCCGCCTCTGGAGTGCTGAAAATCAGCGGACAGCTGGACCGGGAGCTGAAAGACAAGTTCAGCTTCCAGGTGATAGCCACGGACAATGCCCCGGTGATGCAGCGGATGTCCAGCAGTGTGGACGTGGAGGTGAATGTCCTGGACATCAACGACAATCGACCGGAGTTCATTGGCTACGACGATCAGACCAAGGCTGTGAAGTACATACCCAGCGTGTCGGACCGGACGATGATGCTGCCGGTGTACAAGGCCTACTTGGATAGGGGCACCCAGCCGGGCACCTTTGTGAGGCAACTTACCGCCATAGACAAGGACAACGTGGGCAATGGCAATGGCTTGGTGCTGTACTCCATTCGGCATCAGGAAATGCAGGCTCCCCTCTTCCAGATCGATTCCAGAGATGGCACCATTTCCACGGTATCCCGTATCAACGGCTACAATGACTACGAACATCTGAATGTCTCGGTTATAGCCTCGGATGTGGGTAGTCCAGCGTTATCGGCCACAGCTGTGGTGATTGTGAACCTTCAGGGTCAAGCGGTTACGGATCCACCCAAGGCCACAACGAAACCGCAGCCTCCGGCGAACGTGACCATCTTCCAACACGCCTACTATGAGGTCAAGCTGGTGGAGAACAACGAGGCACCCATCGAGGTGATGCGCCTGAACCTGAGTGCCGGCCTCAATCCCGAGAATTACCGCTGGTCGCTGTGGCTGGAGGAGGGTCTGGATGAAACGGATGCCCATCCGCCCTTCGAATACGATGCCAAGAACATGCTGCTATATGCCTTGAAGCCCTTTGACAGGGAGCACATAGCCCGCTACCAGCTCCGAATTCGAGCAGATCGATTAAGTCGAGAGGCCAGAAACTTTGCCAGAGTCTCCTATCCGGTGGTGGACGAACGAATCGAGGGTCTCTCCCCCAACGAGTGTCGCATCCTGGTCCACATAGCGGATGAAAACGATAATGCGCCCAAGTTCCGGGGAAATGGCCAGCCTATCGTGGCCGTTCTTCCGCAAAGTGCCAGCTTTGGTTACCATGTGACCCGGGTGGTGGCCACCGACATGGACGAGGGACTGAATGCCGAGATCCGATACCGTCTGCTCAATGAGCCCACACGCCTCTTCGGCATCGATGAGCTGTCGGGTAATATCCGTCTCCTGGGGGATCTGCCCCGCGATGAACGCATCTACGGCTTCGATGTGAAGGCCACGGATCGGAGTGGTGCCGACGATGGACGCAGTGGCATTGTCAACGTATTCGTGTACATCATCGATGAGTCCAAGCAGGTGCGTCTGGTGGTGGCCGGAGTGCCCGTGGAGGTGGAGCATCGCATCGATGGTCTGATGGAGGCGCTCAGTGATGCCATTGGGAAGGATGTGCGAGTGAGACTGCTGGAGCCATATTCCGGAGGACTAGAAGCTGCGTAAGTGCCAATAAATATTATTATTAGTAAACCCATTGACCTGCATTCAAACCTAATTAAGAAGTTATGTTCAATCCCGATTCCTACCTGCTAATTGGCCATTAGTTCCAGTCCAAAACAGTTCAGTTGAGATTCCTCTAAACGGGTTCCACCTTTCTCTCCAATTTGTTGCAGCACCAATGCCTACATCTATGCCGTCGATCCGCACACGAATTCCATTATGGAAATGGAGCAGCTTCAGGAGTAAGTCTACATCTTCCCTGTTCCCCTTCCCCAGAATCAAAAATCGATTGACCCAGAAATGTCACGGGAAATTAATGTTCTTTAAATTGCCTGTTCTCCTGCTCGCTTGCAGCGCCCTGGCCGGCCTCCAACTGGATGCACTGCAGCTGCAACAGCAGAAACTGGATGGTTCCAAGCCGATGCCACGGATTATTGAGCTGGCCGAGTTTGGACAGTCACCGAGGCCCACGCACGCCTCCGCCGCCGGTTTGATGGGAGGACTGGAGTTTGTGACTGTGGTTCTCCTGGCCCTGGTCACCCTGGGGGCACTGATAGCCGCCTGCTGCTACCTGTGTCTGCGCCAGAAACGGTATGAATAAGTCGAGTGGAGAATGAGGCCAACTGCAACCGAAAGACTGTAGCTCTAGATGCAATTCATGTTTAGCCATAGATGTTAGTGTTAGCCTAAGCTGAAGGCCACATAATAAATCTTAAGTCAATTGCACTCGTTGTTGTTGCTGATGATGATGATGTTGCTGACGTTCTTGGTATTGTTGCTGCCGCTAATGGCCAGTGTTGGTGTTGCTTTTCCTGCGAACAAAAAAAAAACCGGCTCCTGTCCGATTTAATTATAACGGTAAAAAGCAACAAACACAGACATCAGAGGCAACAATCAAAGCGACAAACGTGCAACAAACATCAGGCAATTAGACGAAGATCTGGTGACATCAACTGCCACAGCAGTTTCCCAAATGGGAATGCCACTCGGAATCGCCACTCATCTCATCTTAGCTCCATTTGATCCTGCACTGCGATAAAAAGAGATAGCTTTCTGTGAAGACAAAAGTTCTTAAGACAATTTATTCATTATCTTTCCTATTATATATATTTTATAAACAAAATATGTAAGTACTTATATTTACTTTAAATTTAACTGCTTTTTTTCCCTGTGTGCCATTGCAGTCGCCTTTGGTCGCAGCGCGATTTCTCGGCCTCAGACGCCGGTCTCACCTATACCATCGCCGATATCGGGTCCGGTAGGGGACAGAAGCAGCGCCGCCACCGTCAACAGAGACACACACAGCGCTGCAGCAAGGGCAGCAGTACCGGTAGCCAGCGGCCCACCAGCGCCTTTATGCCGGAATCTGTGTGCTCTTCGGCGCAGACTCAGTCAACGGCCACTGCCACCGAGAAGTTGGAGCAGCAGTTGCATCATCATCACCAGCAACAGGCGATGGCCACGCAACAGCAGCACCACCAGTACCTGAACGAGTGAGTGGCATTCAAGTCAAACGTGTTCCTAATGTGACGACCATCCTCTTGCAACACCGTTCATCCGCAGGCAACAGCGTCAGCAGCAGCAGCAGCAGCAGCGGGAATACATTGATGTGCCACTGCCCAAGTCCATTGCCAAGGCTGCAGCGGCAGCAGCAGCAGCAGCAGCAGGAGCCGGAGGAGGGGTAGCAGGAGATGGGACAGTGGGCGTTGGGAGCACTCCATTTGTGCTCAAGTACAACGCCTGTCAGCCGGTGACCAATCTGTGAGTACATCTAAATAAATTGCTTTTAAAAGGTGTTCAAACTAGTTTAAACTCCACTTAAACTAACTGTGTTTTGTGGAGTTGAGTAACTACCTCTAAAATTACTCAGAAAATTTATGGAAAATATTTAATCACTTTTGAAATTATGCAAGATACTAATATTCTGATCTTGGCTCAGGAATAACTACGAGACCTCGTTGTTTTCGCTGCACTCGACGGGTCAGGACTCTGGCGTTGAGTTCCTGAGCAGTCGCGAACTGTACGAGACCTCGCCGGACTCCTTCCAGCACAGTGGCTCCAAGCGTAGCAAAAATCCGGAGGTACTCTGTCCCAGGCATGCCAAGGCGCATTTGGAGCTGCGCCAGCATCCGCCCAACACAGACAGCAGGTGAGTCATTGGGAAATACTCTTTAAAACCCTTTTAAACACACTCTTCTTACCGGCAGTGACACCTACGAGGACTCGCTGAAGACCGATGAGCCCCTGGTGGCTTTTAATTGTCGGGATCACCGCCAGCATCCGCAGAGCCACCATCCGCACTACCAGAACACGCGCTTCGAGAAGCGCTCCTGCGTGCGGCACTCATTCTCCGGGGTCAAGGACGACCTCATGCAGCACTCGCCCCAGATATCGCTGCGTCCGCGGGGTCATGCCCTCCGCAACTCGATGAACGACCTGGAGCAGCGGCTGCACAATCTGGAGCAATCCTTTCGCCGGCCCCTCGAATTTAGTAAATCGAACTCGTTGTTTTAGTATTTAGTCCCTACAACTAACTAGACAGAAACGCAGTGCAATCTTTAGTTTAGTCAGCCTAGCTTAGATGTTTATTAATAAGTGAGACAAGAACAAGCAGTGCAATAAATCGAAGAATTCTACAAGATTCAGTTGTCGAAGTATTTGCGGAACTCAAGGCAACCGGCCCAGTTGGTTTCCCATCCTGGCGTGAGCTTCTTGGCGTTCTCGTACCACTTGGCCACATTGGAGTAACGCTTGTAATCGAAGCCGGCCACATCGAAGGTGGAAACGGTGGCCAGGAAGGCGATGTCCGCCAGGCTGTATTCCTCGCCCGCGGAGTACGTCTGGCCATCCAGGAAGGTGTTTAGAAACTCAAAAGCCACCTCGATCTTTTTGTAGCTCTCCGGGTTGGCGGGCTTCTTGAAGAAGATCTGCGGATAGTAGTACTCTGCGAAGCTCTTGTACAGGGTGCCCATATCAAAGTACAGTCGCTGGTTGATCAGCGCCTGCTTCTGCACATCCTTGGGAAACAGCTTATCGTCCTTGCCATACTTCTCCACCAGATAAACCATGATGGCCCGCGACTCCCACAAGGTGAAGCCATTGTCGTTCAGCGTCGGGATCGTGTGCTGGGGATTCATCTTCAGGTACTCCGGTTTCAGCTGATCCCCGGCACGTGTATTGATCACCACCTTCTTGTCGAATTCCACGCCCAAGGCCTGGGCCGTCATCAGAACAGAGCGACAGGGCGCAGATCCGGGTCTGTAGTAGAAGTCCATATCGCAGTTTAGGAATGGGAATCTCTGCAAAAAAACAAAAGCAGTCATTCATCAAGTTTAAAAGGCAAATGAATAAAAAAAAGCCGCATAGCTAATCACTTTCTTTGTTGGCGCTCAGTTTATTTTTAGTCAAATAATAATCTCCCTAACGAACTGCCGGAAAAAAATAAACAAAACAAGAGGCTCTCCTATCTCGGACACCAAAGCTGGGCAATTACTTTCTTATTTTAAGACATTTTTTGATTTAGTTATACTCGAACAAGTGCTGATAATATTCAACAAATGTTTCCATATAATAAGAAGTTGCTAATTTAATTATTTCAAATATATTCGAGATTGTTCCTATGGGAGCTTCGAGAAACTGTCATGAAATTCATCAAAAGCCGTCACGGTAGATGAATAAAAAAAGCGAATTGCTATCACTTTCCTTGATGGCACCCAGCAGCGAATTTGACGTGACATAATCGCCATAATGAGCAGGCAACAATAAAAAATATAAAAATAATTTTAAAATCTTCTATCAGCGCGCTGAACTTACGAGATTTTTATGTACAAATATAAGGGAACCTCCTCTATCGCCAAAGCACCACAAACAACTGAAAAATGCTCTGCGATTTACCCGATTTTTATACACAAAAGCAAACAGCACGAAGATAACCACAAAAATAGAAAAAAACAAATATTATTTCGTGGGCTGATTGATCAATTAAGTACAGGTGATAATTGACAAATATTTTGGTTGTCCGATCCCAACGAAATGGACGTAAGAGAGTGCTGGTATAAGAGTACAAAAACTAATCGAAATTGAGTGAAAAGTTGGTCTGGTTTTTACAATAACTAATTATATATTTATGTAGGTATATTTTACGTAAGCAGCAAGTTAAGGTGCTGCTAGAAATTACCTTTGACGTTCATTGTTTCTTATCATAGAGAAATCTCAGTAGCTAACGTTTGTCGCCACGTAGCCCTATCTAATCGCTCTGAAAAAAAATGTTTGCCGTGCCCGGTGTCGTACCTCAACGAATTTCACAAGAGCATGGCACACCCCGGGGCCTTATCACATTCCAGAAGTCAACGACTCTCTCACCATATTACTCTTAAACCATTTCAAATATGTACGTATATATGTATAGCACTCTTTATTAGACCAATGTGTGAAATTCGTATTTGTTTTGCTAATAATTGGAAGAGGCAAGTCATTGTTTGTTCAAAATGCCACCCAGATACAGGTTCTTGTAGTAAACGCAGCCCTCCCAGTTCTCCTCCCAGCCGGGAACGACCTTCTTCACATTATCGTACCACCTGACCACATTCGGATATTTCCCAAAGTCATATTCCGATATCTCAAAGGTGGACACGGTGGCCACCAGGGCATAGTCCGCCAGGGTTAACTTGCCCAGGGCGGCGTACTGTTGACCCTCCAGGAGAGTATCAAACATGGCGAAGGCTGCATCGATCTTCTTCAGATTCTCGGGATTGGCCGGCTTCTTTACGTCCTCAAACAACTGGGGATAATAGTAGTAGACATAGCTCTGGTACAGTGTTCCCAGATCGAAGAACAGACGCTGATTAATCACGGCCCTCTGCTGGGGATCCTTTGGATAGACCAAGCCATCCTTGTCATACTTCTCCGCCAGATACAGGAGAATAGCACGCGACTCCCAAATGGCAAAGTCACCATCCACCAGGGTGGGTATGGTGTGCTGGGGATTGATCTTAATAAAGTCCGGCTTCAGGTGATCGCCAGCATCAAGATCCACCTTTTTCTTGTTCAACTCCAGGCCCAAGGCCTGGGCAGTCATCAGGATTGAACGGCAGGGAGCCGAGTACAGCATGTAGTAGAAGTCCAACATGGTTCTGTAATGCAAAATTCCATTAATACTTTATATTGTTTAGAGCTGTATTCAAAATTCTTTTTTACATAAACTTATTTAGGATTCAAATTGCTCTAACAGATTCCAAAGTTTCTTCAAGAAGCTGTAAAAGCAAAGTGAATTAAAATCTGAGCGTAAGTATTATATATTTAAAGTAAGTATTTATATTTAAAAATGGAAGCAAAGGTACCTTGACTGGGAGTCAAATTTTTTCTAGGTAATGGAAAGGTCTGTAGGATCTCAGCTTTTTTTCGCTGTAAATAACGTATGAAATGTCAGTCTGTTAATATTGATATCTAGCATGGTCATTAATATATACATACAAATATTAGGTATAGTTATATGGAGTTTCTTGCTAACCAGTAGTTTCTATCTTCGTTTAATGAAAACTATAGCTTATCTAGGTATTTGTTGATAGGAAAAATGATTTGGCATTGTTTACACGTTTACTTTATCCTCATCACGTATTTTAAGATTAGATTCATTGTATTTTCCATTGTTGAATTTATACAATTATTTGTTTTATTTTCCTTTCGGCAGGAATCACAAAATATAAGAGTAAATTATTAAATGTTTTGAAACTAAACGTTAAAAGACTACATGCTTAAATCACAAACCTAATATTGGATATATTTTAAATAAAATAAACAAAAAATGCAACTTTCCTTTCCTATTATTTTATTAATAGTGTTTATTTCATAAGATTAAACTAGCAGTGTATTTTAAGATCGAGAGAGATTGATCGATTGAAACACAGAACAAAATGTTCATCCACATTTTCGTTCTTATTTCACATGAAACTGTTAAAGATCTCTACTAATCATTTTGCATAAATTTTTACTATAAAAAATGTAATTCCCACAATTTCCCACAATATGCTATATTAACTCTGGGTAATTTTCCACCTTTTTTCGGGTTCTATTTTCCTGTCTGCTTTTATTGAAGGCTTCCGGCTATCTCCCTTCGCTAATTCACACTGACGAACAGCCGCCGAAATGCCGAGCTTTTATAGCAATTCGCGGAAAAAGAGAAAAGATTCAATTGACTCTTTGCCATACTCTTTCCATTGCACCCTTTTGCATTTGAAGAGAGAAAAACGAGCCGACAGAGCAAAACTTTATCCCAATTGTTGGTGCCCGCCAGCCCACACCTATAGTGCATACACATGTAATATCATATATGGTATACACATCTAAAATAAAACAGTTTTACATTATTTAGTTTTTTTTTTTTCATTTTTGCATTCAAAAAAGCGAACACTCATTTATTGTGCACTGAGACACGCGAATTTGGAATTGTTTTTTGTGTTTTGTGAACATGAATAAATATTACATCAAATGTTTTGGGGGGGCGTTTTGTAAAATATCAGGCTTATTCGAAGTACTTCTTGAACTCCAGGCAGCCGGCCCAGTTCTCCTCCCAGCCGGGAGTCACCTTCTTGGCATTCTCGTACCACTTGTTCACGTTGGCGTACTTGCTGATCTCGAAGCCAGCCACCTCGAAGGTGGACACGGATGCCACCAGGGCGATATCCGCCACGGTCAGAGAGTCGCCAGCGGCGTACTCCTGTCCCTCCAGGAACGTGTTCAAGAACTCAAAGGCAGCCTCGATCTTCTTGAAGGCCTCGGGATCGGCGGGCGCCTTGGCGAACACCTGAGGGTAGTAGTAGTTGGCAAAGCTCTGGTACAGAGTGCCCATGTCGAAGTACAGGCGCTGGTTGATCACGGCACGCTTCTTGGGGCACTTGGGGTACAGCGAATCGGTCTTGCCGTACTTCTCAACCAGGTACACCTGGATGGCGCGGGACTCCCACAGGGCGAAGCCATTGTCCACCAGGGTGGGGATGGTGTGCTGGGGATTGATCTTCAGGAACTCGGGCTTCAGGTGCTCGCCTGCCTGCAGGTTGAGCAGCTTCTTGTTCAGCTCGACGCCGACAGCCTTGGCGGTCATGATGACGGAGCGGCAGGGGGAGGAGCCGGGCAGGTAGTAGAAGTCAGCCATTTTTACTAAAAAAAAAAACAAAAGAATTTAAGAAATAAGGTTAGTTAATATAAAAATAAATATTTTTCACAAAGAAAACTGTTTAGAATCGATCGTAAGTATGAAATTCCTTTACTTCCACAAAGAAAACTCTTTAAAATCGATCGATATTAGGAAATTCCTTTATTTAAAATGGAGTTCTGGGATCCATTATACAAAATTCTTTTAAATTTCTACTAAAAACCAAAACTTTTTATAAAATAATTTAATTCCAATTTAATATGCAGTTTAATAATTGCTTAAAAGTCGCTTAACAAATGCCGTAATTATTTTTTAAAACCCTCATCAACTGCTAGTAGTATGTGATCTTAAGTTCCCCACCATCCACCATGTTGTTTTAAGTACATGCAAAAAACACACAAAACAGATCAGAGAAGATATGCCGTAATTAGACGCGCTCTATAATTTCAAACTCAGACAAAGACCGACTTTAATTGCCAGGTCATTACAGAAAATTCTCTTGGCGAGACTCTCCGACTCCCAGGGTATGATGTCATACCAAAGGCACACAATTTGTGGGGTTCTTTCAACTATGTTTTGCGCATTTCGGTAATTTTCCATGCATATTCCTTTTGCACATTGTTTCTAGCTTTTTTTTTTTTGTTTTCAAACACACACACACACAGTCACAGTAAAATATGGCAAACTTACATTTATTTTGTTTGTTGAGAATCTCGCGATGCACACTGTACCAAATGAGAAGTAGCACTGAACGAAATGCGGAGAGCAGGTCGGCTTTTATAGGGAATGGCTGGCGTCGCCATAATGCCGGGGCCGGCAAACAAGAGTTGTTTGCTGCCCCAATGACAAGGGAGGGGTCTTAAGGGAGGGGAATCACCATAAAGAGAGACAGCGGCCAGTTGTTGTTTTCGTTTCTACATAGTTGTTTCTTGTTTTTTTTTTTTGCACACACTGAACACAGGCCCACACTCTTCAAATCTAACAACAGCACACAAAAATGTGACGTTAGCGGCGTGATTAATACATAGAGCCGTGTGCAAGTATAAGTGATTTAGTGGAACTGGCAAACATATATATGTATGTACCTAGAGCCCCTTCCCCAGGTCCCCTCTTGTAAGGCCCCGAAAGAAAGCTGCAACTTTCTAATGATCCTCCATTGGAACGGCACCTTTTTGCTCTCTTTACAGCACACTCCTGTACTCTTTTCTGTGTTTGATCGTCTTTATGATACTCGATTTGCATGTACATATGTATGTATGTATGTATTCAGCGACGAAATTTAAATAACTGTATAATTGAGACTTTAGGGAGTATTTTCTGATTCCCTAGGTACACACGCCATTATAAAGCTGATTATTTTTCAACTGCTACAATTTCATTGTGTACATTTTCATCACATATTTTATTATTATGAATTATACTCAAGAGGTTTGTTTTTGTTTTCTTTTTCCCACATACTATACACGCTTCTTACACCTAAAATGAGAAATAAATAAAAAATATAATTACTACATGAATATTTAAAGTTTTTTAAGAAATCGAATTAAAATTCCCCTAATATTTTCAACTATATAAAATTGATCACAAAAACATCTTAATCTCTCGCTGTGTACACATTCCTGCATACTTAATGAACATCTGTGCCCACAGCAATTGCGCTTAAAAATAAACTCTTTTATCGAAGCTTATAAATAAGAAAGAAAAAAAAACATATTTAACAAGTAGAAAATAAAGCAAACGAGATAGCAAGCGAAGCCGGCCGGCAAACATTCATATCAGGCAAACAACGCGACCAGGCAACAGTTGGGTGCGATTCCCGAGTAAAATTTATAAAGTTTATACTATAAACTGTACCCACCGGCAACTAAGACGGCCACAAAAATAATACCTCGGGCTTGCCGAAAAAAATGTCGATTTAATTATGACTCAGACTATGATAAAATATGGGCTTAGCCCAAGATAGGCGATGAACTACACCCGTTAATTTAATGTCAATTCCTTTGGCAATTTCAACGACGAAGGGACATGCAAATCTCAAATTACAGGTGTATGCTCATACATTTTTCATGTAATTATCTTGATGGCCACAACAATCAATCGATCGATGGCCTGTCCACGGAAAAATGTTTGTAATTCGACGACCTTGGTCAGCTGAAAACGTTTGTTATGGCTAAATTACATGGGACGGTAAATAAAGCCGAGTTAGCCATTCCTTCTTAAGAAAAATATAACTGGATATATGTAACTGCAGGCGGCAAGACCACTTCTCGAACATTCCACGATTATTCGCTGGGGGTGGGCTATATTTCGCTTAAAAAACAGCTCTATTTATCAGTTTCACAATTGACAATACCAACTATCAGCATGACAGGGCGAAATTTTCAATAACAAGTCGAAAAGAATAATGAAAGAGCATATTCGTCAAACAAATTGCTCTCTTAACGTCCAGAACAATCCGCCTCGCCTTGTGAAATTGCTACGAATTTGGAAAACCCCAGAGACCCCAGAAATTTACTCATTTGAACATAATGCCGACGAAATCCACTGATTCATGGGAAATATGAAGAACGTAAAAATGAAAAGAAGTTCGCCAATAACTGGTTGGCTTAATTCACTAAAAAGCCGGTCCAAAATCTGGCGTAAAATGTAGAGAAAGGTCACACAGTGTTTGCCAACGGCGGGATCAAGAGAACCAGTTAGACGGCATTGGCCACGTATGATTCACAAACAATCAAACAGGCAGGCCCGCCGCCGCCGCAAGAAAAAACCCCAAACTATTCAAAGAGTCGCCGGCTAAGAGAAGCAATCGAGCGCGAAGAGAATCCCAGAGATCTTTGGGGGTATTCATATCAAAGCTTTGGAGAGTCTGCCGGTTTGCCATAAAAGCGCACATATATACTCGATATATGTGTATATATGTATATATATGCTCGATTTAGCTTGCCGGCAATTTATATTTTGTGTACAGCCACGCTTGTCTTTGCTTCAGTCTTTCACTGATCTTGGCTTGAGAAAAGGCAGCAGATAACGGTTTGTGTAAGCGAATATAAAAGTAAAAGCGTTTTTTTTAACAATCTCTCCTCCTTTTTATTGAGATCTCCTCTCTATGGTTTATTATTAACATTATTTTGTATTTTAAAGCATAAATCAGTATAGTTTCTTTTAAAGAAATTTATTAACTTAAATCTGAATAATTTATACTGTTACCTATTGACATGATCATCAATGTAGTCACACTTTTAGCAATCATTATCATGTGAATGAAAATTGCAGATAACCCAAAAGCGACGTGTCTTTCAAGTTCATTCATGGGTTTCAAGTTTTCAATAATATAAAGTGAGTAAATAGGGCTATATTTTGGTGAAATAGACTTTATCTTGTTAACCTATTCCAACCTATTTCCTATAACCTATTTTAACCTATTTCTGGTTAAAAACTCTAAGGATATGTCTAAACCAGAGATAGTTTCAATATCAAGATTTACAATACCTTCTTCCCCACAACACCTACATGTTTTATGACTCATTATTATAGTTTCTGATCAAAGATCATTAAGAGAAAACTGGGTTAGTTACTGCCATAAAATAATCTTAGAGCTAATACAAGTGTTTTTGAAGATTATCTACTACCCCACTCCGGCAATCATAATTAGTAGACTTCTGATTGCCCTACATGAGTCACGGTACGTGGCTACAAACACCAAAATAATGGGCGCCCGAAATATGAAAAAGCTTATTCTAACCATGACCGGCAACTTTTTGACACACAAAAAAACAAACATAGAGCCAAACACTCGTAAACAAATGCGGGGAGATAATTTCACAGGCAACTGGCTATAAAAGTAACCTCCATTCCCGGCATTAGTCAGTCTTCGTTCTCATCTACAGCGAATAACATATTCCCAGCATGGATTTCTACTATATGCCCGGCAGCAGTGGATGCCGCACCGTCCAGATGGTGGCCAAGGCCGTGGGTGTGGAGCTTAACAAGAAGCTACTGAACACCATGGAGGGCGAGCAGCTGAAGCCGGAGTTTGTGAAGCTCAATCCCCAGCACACTATTCCCACTCTGGTGGACAATGGCTTTGTCATTTGGGAGTCCCGCGCCATCGCTGTCTATCTGGTGGAGAAGTACGGCAAGGATGACTCCCTCTTCCCCAAGGATCCCAAGAAGCAGGCCGTGGTCAACCAGCGTCTGTACTTCGACATGGGCACCCTCAACGATGCCTTCGCCAAGTACTACTATCCCCTGTTCCGTACTGGCCAGCCCGGCAGCGATGAGGACTTCAAGAAGATCGGAACGGCCTTCGGGTTCCTG
>JAEIIG010013301.1:0-43740 GCA_018904695.1 Drosophila parvula
GAATCACGAATGGACTTCGCTCAGTGTACGGAGGAGGACGAACGAAATGGCAAGCCAAAATGACCAAAGTGCAGTGGAAATGGGGATAATGCAGCAGGTGAATTGGGGGACAGGTGAATTGGGGGACTCGCACAGAGCGGACACGGGCACAGACACATGTAGGTAGAGGCCTCAATAAATAATATTTCACTGCAAGTTTTGTATGTGTCCAGCCGGGGAGACATGGCAGCCAGTATGTGCCGGGATGTGCCGGGATGTTACCAGCCCTGGGGCACGCCATCTTATTTGCTCCGGCTCCTGATCCCGCCGTTCACGTTTTTATGGGCAAAAGCAGTGGCATGTTTCGCATAGCCGTGTGCAACATAAATTCACTTACCTGTCGCACACACACACACATCATGCAGAAAACAAAGCCAAACACACACACAGGTGCAGGTGCAGGACACGTGTGCGAGCCTCGTAACCGTTGCCGTTGGTTTATGGAAATTAAGCAGGTTTTATATCCTCGCAAGCGAAGCGATCACAAATGCAGCCATATGAGGGGGCCCTAGGAAACCCGGACTTGGACGAGGTCATCCTGCTCTTGCAATGTTGCGAAATTGCCACTGGAATTGAGCATCCGTTTCGAGGCAACAACAATATGTGGGGAAAGTGCAAGTGCCTATTGGCCAGATGGAGATGGAGAATAGAAAAGCCAGAATGTGGCCGGGATTACTAGCAAGCAATTTACTTAAATATTTCTACCATAAATTGTGTATTTGTTGGTAAAAAATGACATATAATCTAAGCATTTTCTACGTTTAGTTACGACCTCTCTGTGAATACCAATATTCGAGGCAGAAAAACCAAGGAGCTGCTGCCCGAAGCACTCTCCAAATTCGCAAAAGGAGAAACACCTCGAGTGTATATTTCACTTCGGTGCTGGCAAACGCCAGGATGTCCCACTTGGTACGCTGTTGTTTTTTGCCATTTGCCGAGCACAATGCCGGCCCCCTGTATTTGGCCACAGTAAACATTTATAGTGCCTCCTCCTCCTTCTCCAGCTACAGATGCAGCTCCATTCCCTCCATCCAATGTCGAGTGCGGAATCACCATACAAATGTAGCGAACAATAAGGACAACAATGGACAGAACAGGAACAGAAACAGGAACAGAAACAGGAGCTGGAACAGCAACGACGACAACGACTATGGCGACGGGCGACAATTGCAACGTGTCAAAGCGACGTTCATAGCATATTAGTTAAGCACACACACGGTTGCATTCCGGCACACGGGCCGTATGCGCAACGTTTTTCCACTCAGAGCTGCGTCGAGCGCCAAGCCATATGCCAACATCCGGTCTTGGCACGCACACTCTCTCACCGTAAGAGGAGCGAGCCGACACGGCCCAAAAAAAAAAAAAGCGGTCACTAAAGTATCTGTGGCACATCTGAACTGACATTGCTTCCTTTGCAAAATGTGATTTATTCAGGGATAAAGACCAAATCCGATTTGCATTCGAAGAGCCATTTCAATATGTTCCCAAGTTTAAATAGTTAGTGAGCATTTTATTTCAGTGCATAGGGGAAGGCAGTACGACAAGGCCCAAGGAAATGGACCCCCTCAATGGCAGGGGAATCGAAATCGGAATCGCAATCGAAATCGGCACAAGAAGTGGACCAATTACCAAGGAAACTCGAGTACAGTTCGGCCAGCTGTTGCGGTCAATTAATGAACGTGGCGGCGGCAACAGGAGGCATGGACCCGACCCTGGGCCCCACTACAGATTGCGCTGGAATCGTGATTATCAGGAGAGTGAATAAGGCCACTTGCAACACTTGACAGGCTCGCCTTGAAAGGAGACTGTCCTTCTGACAGCCGAATGTTCTCTTTGCTCAATGTTCTTTCTCTTAAGCCAAGCCAGTTGACACTTGAATTCAAATATTCGAAGAAGGAAGTTCAAAGTTATACATATAATTAATTAAAACCTTTGTTCATTTTTAAAGATTAAGTTGAAATAGTGTCCGTGTTGACTGGTATTACCTGATCAGTGTAGAGTCGTTAAGAACACATCTAATTAGCAGTTTCCTCTGCCCAATCAAAGTCCCTTTTTTGTGTTTACACACAATATATCAAGGATATATATGTGTGCGCACATTTAGTGTGTGGCAGAGACTCTCCTCTACTTTTTAGTGGCAATGACGACGAGTCAGGCTGGGGCTGTAACCCCATTAAGTCATTTACTGTCAAGTCGAAAGCAATGACTGACACTGGGGTTTGTTGCTTTTTCGGGGTCGTAGGAGAAGCGGTTGAAGGATTGAAAACTAATTAGTGACAAGCCAATGCAGCCATCAAGTTAATGCAATCAGAGACGAGGGGGCGACGCGACTTTGTGTGTGTGGAGGGAGGTGGGGGGAGGGAACTAGTGTAAATACACTTCGATTAACGCTAAATTAGCTCTCGCTGAACTGAACTGAACGGATCGAACAAAAGCCAGAACTGTCTGTCACAGGATGGTTGGGGATATCTGGGATGATGGCTGGGACGATGATGATGATGATGACGACAGCAGGACAGAACCTGGAAATGGGAAATGGGAAGTGGCAAGTGGCAAATGGGAAGTGGGAAGTGGGAAGTGGAAAGCGGCAGAGGGGCCAGGGCAGGGACTCACTTATCTTACCACTGGCTCGGCTCTTTGTGCATTGTCAGCCCCATTGGCCAGGGCGCGGCGTCCGATGCATTTGGCTATGATTCACAGCACAAAAGATGCAGCAGCAGCAGCAGCAGCGGCAGGCTGGGATAAAAACTTGTGGGTAGCGGATAAATAGATGTATAAGCGGGCTCTATCTATACAGACAACAGAGAGTGCTGACTCTGTGTGTGGGCCTGTGTGTCTGGCAATTTGCTAGGCAAGCGGCGAGCTGACAAAACAAGTCCCTGACCCCAAAAATGTAGGCAACAAAAAGCGTTGGCTGCTGCTTTGTCAGCTTCCCCATATATAGAGCCGAGCCGAGCCCGGCCGAGCTATGCTAATAACCAATATTTTAGAGCCAAACCGCCGTCTGCCTCTGAAATCGTCGCCGGCAACACACACACACTCGACGGGTTAACGTAAAAAAAGAAAAGCTAACTTTCCCCAGATAGCTGAATCATGCCGCAGACAAAGGATATATATAGTATATATATATCTATAAATAGAGGGGGGAGGGATGTGAACACAGGAAGTCGAGGATGGGATGGACGAGTGTACAAGGCATTAATTTAACAGGATAATTGAAAATGAAAAGTTGCATGTGGCGGCAAGACGCGGCGGCAGGACAGCATCCGGACATGCGACAAATCAATGCGGAACCAGGAAGGGACCGAAGATAATAATTTAGGGGAAATTTCCCTTTGAGCCAAGACCGGAATGTATAGCATTAAGGACTTAGTTATGCCAGCAATGAAAGTTATTCATGGCCGCTCATTCACGAAAAGTTCGCTACAATAAATTGGATATTTGGGGGGTATTATGCTTAACAGATGAGGTAAATATTGTTTTATAAAAGGAAAAAGTATGTAAAGTTAGTAAATAAGCCACCTCCACCCAGCTTTAAGATATTACAAAATTGTTACCTTAAAGGAAAGGAGATTTAAAGTAATGTATGTACCCTTAAGCTATTTATCGTATATCCATTAATTAGGTAATTCTGTATTTATTATTTATTCAAGACTCATTAGGGTTGAGGAATTAATCTATTACTTAGAGGAGTACAACTACTAAAACTACAACAATACCTTGAAATAAATATTGTAAATGTTGACATTTATAGCTTACCTTTAGCCACAAGCTCATGTGCTTGGTGGTCAATGGGAGTTTTGCCTGTGGCTGCGATTTTGAATCGATTATTTGGTTTAGATTTCGGTTTGGTGTGTTTCGTGTTTTAGGTTTATTTAGTTTAAAGAGAATTTTACATTAAGAATTTATGGATAGAAACACTTTAGGTTTTGGATGAATATATAATATATATATATATATATTTATAGATTGGGTTTAGGTTTCGATTTATTCAGCTGTTTGTTTGTCTGTCTGAAGACTGTAGTTGCTGATGTTTCAGTTCAGTTTTTGGCTCCTCGCTTGCCAACTTCCCAGTTGGGAATTCGAGTACAACCAAATTGAACTTGGCAAACAGTATACGAACGAACGAACGAACGAAGTAACGAACGCATCAAACGAACTGGGGAACTACGAGAAACGAGTAACGAGTAATGGAAATAAGGTAACTTTATGTTTAACTGTAATTTCTGCGATCCGATCACTTTGTCTATGTTTGGTGTGTGTGGGTGTGGGTGTGCGTTGTGGTTTTTTTTTTGGATGTGTGCATCATTCACAAACAATAATTCGATCATTTTCGATGACTTCGGGTGCATGCAAGTCGATTAAAAAGCAAGCAAATCGATCGATACTGTGTAAGTATGTATTTCAGAGTTTGTTGGGATAGGGATCTAAGTATTTACAAGAAGAGGTTTTCAATCAGCCAATCAGTAAAAGTTTTTCGAGTGTACCAAGCACCTCCTCTTCTCAGTCGGTTTATCCCAATTTACAAAGAATTGAATGAGGAAAGTTTTTGTTTTGTTTGGCAGGAGAGGTTAACAGAATGGTGGGGAGTGGGGGGATGAAAGTTCAAGGCGTGTTTTAACTAGACAGGAACAATAAAGACGAAGAGAAGTACAGAGAGTGAGACATAGAGAGAGAAATGGATGAAAGAGGCAGACCGAAATAGTATATAGTAGTATATATATAGAGTAGAATGTGGTTTGGAGATAAGTTTGATTGTCAAGAGTCTAGATCTAAGGTAGAAAACATAACAAGACAAATCGGTAGTAAATTGGTTTTGGAGACGCTACGTCTTTTACGATTGTTCTCCGGGGGGGGGGGATACATAGCTACGCTATAGGTTCTAGGGGATGCTATAAATGCATATATAGTATATATGATAATGGTAGTACGGGAACGAACATCTAGTAATGCATTTTGAAGGAGCTCACATTTTTCAACTGACGACAACATTTTGGAACGACAAAGTGGACACGGAATTCTGGGCTCTGGGCTCTGCCTTTCTTTCTTTTCTTTTCTTTTGATTTTTGTTTTTCTTATTTTATTGTTTACTGTTTACTCTTAACTGTTTACTGTTTATTGCGAAGTGATTTAGGCTGACAGTTGGTGGTTGTGGTTGGTTATTGGTTATTTGTTCTTGGTTCTTGGTTCATGGTTCTTGGTTCTTGGTTCTTGGTTGGTGGTGGTGGTTAGTGGTTGTGGTGGAAGTAGTTGTTGTAGTAGTTCTAGTGGTGGTGGGCGGTGGCATTAACGGTGAACTAGCGGGCGAGCGGTGAGCGGTGAGCGGTGAAGGCGGTGAGCGTGAGCGGTGGTGAGTGCAACGTTTTTCAGCGCTGTTCGCACTTTTCTCGATGTTCTCAGTACACTTATTGTCTTTGTTTTGAATATATTTCTTATATTGGACTTCTAATATTAGTTCTATAGTTTATTAACTGATTTTCAAAGTTTCTTTGTTTTCACACAACTTGAGGGCAAACAATATAACGGTAAACAAGTGCCAATGACATTAGGAATGGGGGTGGAGTGGGGGTTGGTGGCTCGGCGGCGGCTTGTTGTATGGCAGCGATGACGTCGACGGCAACGGCAAGTGGTTGTTAGAAGGTAAGTTTCTAAAGGCAACACAAGGGGCATGGAGTGTGGAGTGTGGAGAGTGGAAAGTGGAAAGTGGAGAGCGGATAATGAATAGCAGCGTGGTGTGCGAGGGCGGTAAGGGGAGCGGCACATTAAAGAAAAACGACAAAAAAAAAACAACCCTCCGCTTGACAGGCGCTGCTGACTCAGAGCAAGAGAGCAATAGCACTTGACAAACGAAACAACCAAAAGGAATACACGAGAAAATAACAAAAAAAAAAGAGAAGACATAATAAACACTCACGCACACACAGACAGCGTTAACAGTAAGCGGCTAACACAAAAAAAAAAACGATAACGGGATCACGCAGTGTTGCAATCGATCAGCTGTTCGTAAGCATTTTCGCGTCTTCGTTTCTGTGACAGAGTAAATTGTGTGTTTGTTTTTATTCCTGCTGCCACACACACACACCAAAAACACACTCGCACACACATACACACACATACACGCACATACAGACACACGCACACTGAAAGCACTTGGGCACTGAAAAAAAAAGTAGATGTGACTAGAAGAGGGGAGAGCTCTGCTCCTTGCGTACGCTTGCGAACTCGTGACTCGTCGACAACGCGTTCGAAGAAGGACTAAACTTAAACTAAGCCAAACTGGACGAACACGCGTCCGCCAAGGAACTAAGCGGTGCGAAAGAGACGGTGGCACAGGAGCAGAATCAGAAGCGTACAGCGCTGTTAACTAACAGCAGGGCGAGGGACAGCGCTCCTGTTAAGCTTAACCCTGCGTTGGCCATGCGTCCATCTGCGGCCTTAGTTAATATATGGACTTATATATATATATATTGCCAATTATAATACTCATTTAAATATATAAATATTTAGAATTAATTTAGTGTATTTATGAAAAAAAGACGCTGTTTTCTAATATTTTATAAGCTTATCATAATATGGTATGAAAGAATTTAATATACATCCATGATTTACCACAATTATGATACTTCGAACTATATACATAAATATGTAATTCAGCTCTTACATTTATAGTAAGTAAGATAATATATTACAATATATTAAAATGCTCGAAAATTGTTGCAAGGATAAACGGTAAATGGTTAACAGAAGTCATGTTAATTGACAGTGAAGTCAACAGCAAGAGAAAGAGCTTTCTGTGGAGAGCAAAACAAAAGGGTGAGAGTAAACGGAGGACGAAGAGAGAGTAGGGCATGTGGAGAGAGCGCGACAAGTGGCGGTCAATTTGAATGGGATTTCAATTCGAGCCTGGCAATGTCAACAACGGTGGCCAAACAAAGAGATAAAATATCTTGTACATTTTGGGCATTACTTACAAGCGCATTTTCAAAAATATATGGCTAATAAACATATGTACATACTCGTATGTATGTTTAAATGCTCAACACCAACCTAGTCAAAACACTCTCTCGAATTATCACTTCCTTTCGGAAGCTGGCTAGAAAAACATGTGACTAATGAGGGATATTCGTATTTGGGTCTGGCAATGTTGTTCTGAGCAGACTTTTGTCTGCAATATTTTGACATTTCGAAGGGCAAAAGAGCGCAAGAATTGTGAGGGGGGGGGAGAGATGGAGAGTGGGGGCGGGTAGTCAAAATAATAAAAATTTATAAATTGTGAGTACTCTCTCTCTCTCTCTTACTTGCTCTCGGGGGCGACTCGTGTCTGCTCTCGCTCGGAAAAGTGCGATTGCCAAAGACATGTTGCTACATGACGACGCATGTGTGCGTGCAAGTAAAATATTGAAGCATACTTAAGTGCGGGAGCATTTAATTAATTAGCAAACGGACCATTTTCACTGGCTATCATCGTCCATCGGCTGGGAAATCAGCGCAACAGCAACTGGCAAATTTGTCAATAAGGCGAGCACTTTATATAATAAGTACTCACTCTCTCCGTCGTTACCCGTTAGCCGTTACCCATGCACACATACATACATACATACATGCAAATAAATACACATAGGCGTACGCACACACACACACATACACTCACAAACACACACACACTGACAAATCGGTCGAACACGCGCGCGTTTATAGGCCGCAGACAAGATGTGCGGGGAAATTAAATTCTCGCGTCCCGCTATTATCGTAGAGAATTCGCAAAAAATATACACATTATCTGGCGTTTCCGTGGCACTCGCGGAATTCCCTTAACAATTTTTGCACTAGTTCCTATCGCCTGTTCTCGCTATCGTATGTCCATTTATTTATGCCGTTATGCCTGGCGCTCCGCTCTGCGTACCGTGTGGGGAGGTCTTGCCAACGCTGCAAAGTGCTCCAAAGGCAGAGAACACACTGAAAATGCAAACTGAAGACCGTTCGTTCGAGGAGAATCGAGCTCTGTGTGAAGTCATGCCTTTTTGACATTTGCAGCGTGCCGGAGAACGTGAGCGAGCGAGAGGGCGAGAGTAACAGAGCCGCAGAGAGAGTACATCCTGCGTAGGCGCATTAAGCAGGCAGGCGTCCAACCCCGTTGCACAGCGCTCAGCTGGTTACGAGAAGGGTGCAAAAACCAGGGTTGTCAGAGCCACCACCACTACCACTGCAGCGGACAGGTGGCGCCGCAAAAGCTCCACGTGAAGCTTTGAGCGCCTTAAAAATGCTTCAAGCTAAATCCGACATTCAAATATTCTCTCGGAGCTCAGAACCCACTATTCTGCTATGCTAAAAGGTCTGTGTCCTTGGTAAAGTTTATTCTTTTATTATTATTTTTATAACCGTTCAGTCATTCCGACGGTATTTATTTTTAGTCAGCTCTGCTTTTAAATTTTAATACGGTGTTCTACCGGGGCGCAACGGTACATAGATAGGTAAATATGTACTTATTAAAACCTAAAAGGCGACTCTCATAGCATAGCAACTCTCATAGCAGTTCCTTCCTCTAGGATTTTTTCCGTAATGCGAGTGTACGGTCACACCGATAACACATTTTTCTGCACTGTCATAGCCGTATAATAGAAACTTTCGATAAAAGACTGCTCTGGACAATTGAAAATCGTATTTATAAATGATTATTGTCTCGAAATCAGTATTAAAGCAGCCGTCGAGCCTTTCAGTTCTATTTCTTATCTCTGCTGTGTTATTATTTATTTTTGATTTTTTGTTTCTTACTTGTTTGACTTTGTTTATTAACTGACAACTACGCGAAATGGCCCTGGCATTTGGAAATGTTTTTTCTTTCATTTCCTACTATTTTATTTTTTTATTTGTTTTAAATCTGAATTGGCTTCACTTGAGGTAATTTGTGCTTGCTTCAGAATCATCGTCCTTTCTTATATAGGCTTTCGCATAGAATGGAGTTATCAGTCTCCAATAGAAGGCACCCATGAGATACATTTAAGTGCTATTTTTGTTTATTTTATTTTCCTGAATAATTTGGCCCTGCTATTTTATTTTACACACAATATTGGAAAAACAAAGTAATGAAACCGCCAATCCTCCTGCTGCTGCCTTTATTTACTTATTAAATTCTTTTGTTTAATTTTACTTTATTCGATGCCTTAAAAAATATATGAACTCGCACTCAGAGGACTTCGAGTTTGGGGCTAGCGCTCGAAGTTATTTATTATTTTTTTTGTATTATTTTTAAACTCTTATTAATTTAATTATTGAAAGCTTTAACAAAAATTGTACAGTCGCTTGTGAGCATAATATTTCTATAAATCTTTTTGAAATAAGGTTAATTTTTATATACATATAACCATAAACAAAAATAAACAGACGCTGTCGTTTTGGAGTCAACATCGTCACTCTCCTTTCAGTTCTCACTAATATTCTCCCTAAATCTCACCCAAAGATCAAGATAATAATGTTGTTATAGACTTTGTTAAGCGAGCCACAAATCTGGGAAAAAAAAAACTCCATAGAACTCCACCCAAAAACGTATTCCGAAGAATATTAGAATATATAGAAAAGCTCAGAAAGTGAGAGACTAGTTGCGTAGAAACGACTTGACTGGTGATGCTGATAAAAGAATATATTATATATACTCTATAGGGGAGGAGAAGACTCCATCACTGCCTTGCAAATATAATGACGACATTATGATACCCTGTGCCAACGACATAAACTATACGAATTTAACAGCGAAAGATAAAGCTAATAGAATAGCTATATTCAAATTTATTTTTACATTACATTTAAACTACTAGAAATATCAGAACATTAATAATTCATTAATAAAAATTCTAACTAAATACTATAACCACTCTTACCACGTTTAAGCTGCCCACGGTTACCTTTTCAATGAAAAGCACAAGACTAGATTCCTCAAGCTCTTATATTTCATGGAATTTTCCATGTAAAAATGTTCCAAACAGAACGAAAAAAAGAAAATCAACGCCAACACAACTAGATGATGCCTAAAATGAGACAAGGATTGTGCAGGAGTTTGTGGCCACTGATCGATCTTACACTCACCCTGCATCTCGGCCAGCTGCTCGGTGGTCATGATGACGGGCAGCTCTTCGCCGAGATCTCCGCCGGAGGTAGTCACCAAGCTGCGATCGGCAATCGGTCCCATATAACACTTGCGCATTTTGAGGTACTTCATCCAGACATTCGAAATGCCTTCCTGCAAGTAGCCATCGCCGCTGCCGCCACCGCCAGCATTGCGAACACTGAGGTGTCCCTCGTTAATAAACACCTGACGCGTTACGTGAAAGTGTGTGTTGATAATGTAGATGTTCGACGGAATGGTCGGCAGGGTCTGCGTACAAAATAAACAACAAATATGGTTATGACCTTAGGAAAACATAAACATATAACTTGAATAGCCACCATTAATCCACCATAAGATGGGCTCAATAGCCAGTCTAATAGGTGTCTATAGTTCGTGTGATTATGGATTCTATGCTCTACACTGCAATATTAATATTGTGTTTTATATAATAACCTTTTTTAGCTGCACAGAACGCATCAAATTCGCTTTTATCAGAAGTGAGTTGCAGTTGCGCACCTCGGCCAGCACGCCCACTAGCTGGACGTTCTTGTCACTCAATATCAACACCTCGGCATTCAGACGGAGCTTGTCCGCATCGCACAACTGCAGAGTCTCCTCCCACTCGCGGCTCATCGTCCGGATCTCGTTGAGATGGTTGTGGCAACACAGCAAATGCTGACCAAGATAGCGCTCCGAGAACATAACCAGCTTGCTCACACCGTACAAGAAGATAAACAGGTACACGAAACTGGCGAAGATGTCAAAGAAGTCACAATCAGAGCCATCGACTTCCCCCTCGAATCCGAGGAGGGCAACCATCGATGAGACGCCCCACTGCAACGCGGTTACGGTTGCGGTCGAATTCTCCATTGTCTTCCTAACGTTCTTGTGTGTTTCTTCAGTTTTTTTATGTAATGGGAGTGATGTTGAAATGACTTTCGAATTTGAACAAGTTTGAAGTAGATGTCAACTGACTGACTCCACTTCCGGCCTTCTCGGATTGATTGAAAGCGCCCAAGTTTGGAAAGAACTTTAGGTAGGGTTGACTTTCCATTTATATCGATACATTTGCTCGGCCTAGGCAATGTTTTCATTCGAGCATTTGAAGCGAAATTCAGCATTCCAATTAGCCACATCACAAAAAGCATATTAATAACCCGATCTTGAGCTGTTTATTTCTTACCAGAAAAATTCACAAAATGACAAGAAAAAGTTAATTTAGGCTCTTTGCTGATATTTCTAGGTTCTCATTAAAATTGACTGATCATTTCTATGAAATCTGCCATATAGAAAACACAAAAAAAATCAACGAAAAATCAGAAACTTCTCCTTGTTTCCTCTCGTTTCTTTTTATATCAAGTTTTCCGCATAAGCAATTTTTATATAAATGTTGGTACTACGCTTAAGGAGAAAGAACGGTCACTTTAGAAACGGAAATAAAGAAAGAGGGTCGCGAAAAATCTTAAAAAAAAAAAAAGAAACCCACGAAAATAAAAGCCATCCAGAGTTCTGCAAATCGGAAGAGACAAGACTGCAAAGTTCGGACTAAAATCATAATATCCAGCAGCGGTATACAAAAAAACTTTTCCTTCAAGCAAAATGCCAGAATGATGATGCTGCATCTTTCAAAAATTCGAAGGCTTATCGATATCTTATGTCATTTACTTGCACTTGAGTTCTTGCAAGAATATATGGGCTTCTTCGAGTATATCTACAGCAAGGAATATACATTACCATTTATGTAATACATTACCCTTACGTTCAAAATGCTGTGAATCCACTCTGAAGATGTTTAAAAAATACACTGGGGCCAAGCCAATAAAGTATGTACCCAAAATAATTGCGCTTTTAATAAAAATCCAACATATTTCTCACTTACGATAAAGATAACTCAAAGTCATGTCTATTGAGTTATTGATGCAGATATATTTATATATATTTATATATATATATAAATATATAATGCTAAATTAAACTAAAATTGTAGCATTATCATGATCATAGCTAAGACCATATCTCTGCATGAGTAGAGGATGGCTTGCGTAAAATGAGAACATTGAATGCTATTTCTTTTTATTTTATATTCTTTTCTAATTAGCGATCTAGTATGTAGTAGGGGCCGTCTTCTTATTTGAATGCTAATATTAATGTTTGATCAACATTTCTTCTTTTTTGCAAAACCGAAATGGGTCAAAACAGAGCTGTTTTCTTGGCAGTAGGTGTAAGGACTTTATAATGCTAAAGATACGTAACGCGAGTGCGTAGCTCTAGAGTCAGCCCAAAAAATTCAAGGCAAACAAAAATTTTATGACGGTACGTATCTTTAGGGTTATACTGTCTTTGTTAAATGGAAGACCGGGCGCACAATTTCAATTAATTTGATTTTTTAAAAGGTATATTTGCGGTCAATAAATTAGAAAGGAATTAGCATAAACATAATGAAAAAATGGCCCCCACTGAGCGACCCAACGATACATTCTGATTTCTATTAGTGTTGATGTTGATCTATATGCTTATATAAGATGCATGTCAATGTGACATAATATTCATATAATTCCATTATACATCGAATTATTTTCATCGGTATATGTATTCTTTTGGCATAAATTTCGCAACCAATATTGGTAAGTGATCTTTTTTGATATATGTTATTATGTATGTATGCCTTTTGTAAGATCAAATTGAATTGAAAAGCGTACGATAAGTAGGGCAAAGCAAAAAAATATATGTATATATGTATATATATGTATGTACTTATGTATATGCAGCCATGTATCAATTCCACTCATGCAAGAGTTCTCCAAAAGTTACACATTGTACGGTCCATGAAAGTCTTGCAAAAGTCTGGCGGAAGTTAATAACATATATGTACACATGACTGATAACTCTCTATATAGCTGCTAATAAATATACCGCTATGATTTCCTAACGCAGTTCGACCCCCTGAACATCGCCTACACCAAATAAAACATTTGATTGTGGAATAAATTTGTTGTTTTTAATTTTTGGAATATTTTTCTCATTATTGTTTTTTTGGTTTTTGTTTTTTTCATTTTTGCTTGTTTGTTCGAGGTATTTACAAGTTTTATTTTATTGCATACATCCATTTCTGATCAATTTCTTCATCTAAACACGGACCAAGTGTATTTTATAGGCTAATTAGCGTATTGGTTCAGATTCTAGAGGTTAACTGTTTTGTTAAAATGGCTAATTCTCTGAAACGTATCTAAAACTATGCATTAGCTATAGTCCTGGGCAAGTGAACAACCACTTTATCTATCTCAATATATGTTTTCTCTTTAAATCTCTCTCCCTTTCCTTCCTTTTTTTGTTTTTCTTTTTTCACTCTTTGTATAAAGATTATTACAGAGCTTTGCCTCATATGTTCTTTAATTTTTAGCAAGCAATTAAATAAATTATATATTAATATATAAAAACCACGCAGCTTAAATAAAGAGTATAAACAAACCCAGGAATTTATCAAAAGGGGGAAACAATGTTACTCGAGATAGTTTCAAATAGTTGAACTTCTTGGTAACTAAGTAATCTGTATTTTCTTGTATCTAATATATCACTGTAGGCAAATAGCAACAGAGAAGATGTTTCTTAAACTTTTTTATTATTATTATTATATAATTTAAAAAAAAAAACGAATGGCATCGCTCCACATTTTCATCGTTTGACACTTCACTCTGAAATGTGATATGTAATAATAAACCATTAGGTGGCCACACTAAGACTGATTCGAACCCCTTTAACTACGTTTTTTTGTTTATTTATTATTAACAAATTACAAGCAGGACTCTAGTAACGACTATCAGCGCTCCAAGCTAAAGGCCAATTAAGGGAATCAAGTCTAAAAGATGATGTTGCTCTTGAAGCTGCAGAGTAGATTCAGACTAGCGCTCATTTGGCAGGAAGACAAGGGGCCATAATAAGCGTTTCGGGCAGTGACACGGTCATGACTACAATCTTCTATTTTCCATATACAATAATATATAATAATAATAGAAATGAGAGGTATGTTGTACGAAAACTGATTACCTAATTTGTTCCTATAGCGAACGCCCATCGAAATGCATCAGATACCTGTTTTTAATATTCAAAATCTAACCTGATTTTAAGAAACCACACTTTAATATTTGTATTTTTCTTTTTCTTTTAGAAATAATATTGTTATGTATGTGTTAGCTTCAAAAACCTTTGATTCCAAATTGAAATTAGTGTTGTGCAAGAAAATAGTGTAGAGTAACGCCTCAATAAAAGCCTGTTAAGGGGAATTTGTTGTTGTTGTTGGTAACAAATGGTTGTGTAGATTCTACTACCCATAAAATGAGTCCTTGCTTAGTTGAGGTAGTTGATCAGATCTCGGCACATAAAGCATGTAAATCTCTTTGGAGTCCAACTGGATCAGAAAATAATAATGGTACGCTCTCGTATATATAATATATATATCAACGAAAAAATGTTCAAAAACTTTGTAAATTAACATTTGAAATTTACTGTTTTTGCTTTAGGGGATTTCCTTTTTTTCCTTTTTTAGTTTTTAATTATTTTCTTTTGGTTTTTTAGGTTCAATGTTTAGTTTTTAATTATTTTCTTTTGTTTTTGTTTTTTTTTTTAGGGGGCAATGTCTCAGCAGCGCTATCTAAAATCTAAGACCTCTTATTGTTTTCAGTTTTCTTTCGCATTTGTTTTAAAATCTCGTGACTAACTTTTACGCTTGTTTTACGCTAATCATGAATTCTCTGTTAACTTTTTGCTGTTCATTTAATTGTAGTTTAAAAATTCGTTACATCTAACTTTTGTATTCAACTTGCACGCGTTTTCTTCTGTAACTTCGGAGATAGTTAAATATTTGTTTTTCGTATGCGTTTTGAGTGTATATCTTCTGACTACCCATTGGTTTTTCTATGCTTGCTCCTAATATTAATATTGATTTGATTTTTGTTTTTAATTAATTAGCAGTACGTTATATTCGGGTTTCGTTGCCACTGCATTTCTTCTTGTTGTTTTTTTTTTTTTTGTTTTTGTTTTGCATTCTTTTTAATTTAAAAATAGTTAACTTTATACTTTGTTTTACACATTCTCATTGAAGCTTTTATTTGTTGCTTTGCTCTTGCTCTTGATCTTGCTTTGTTTTGTGTTTTTTTTCTTTCCAAATAACGTTTGCATTTGATTTAGATATAAGGATTGCTCGCTCGTTTTTAACGTCGACACTGCATCTGCATCTGTATCTGTTTCTGTTTCTGTTTCTGTTTATGTGTATCTGTATCTGTATGTTCGCGAATCGCCGCTAGCTTGTTTATAGATAACATTAGGCTTGTGTGTGTGTGTATTTATGTTGCTCGTGGAGTAGGATTGAATTCTTGTAATTGTCATTTCGACTTTGACTTATTTTTTGATTGTGTTCTTAGGTATCAATGAATGCCTTGTGCGATTTCATTTCAGATTAACGTTCGTTCTTGTGTTTTTTTTCTTTTTTGTTTTGAGTTTGTAAGTTTTAAGTTTAAGTGCCATCCGTCAGTAGCCACTAACCACTATCCATTAACCATTATCCACCCATCACTTTAGCTATTTTTTTTGACCACTTGGAATTGGTGTTGTGACTGGATTACGTATTGTTATAATTTTTTTTCTATCACAGCAACATATTTGTATACACTATTTCATATATCAAAATTGAACAGTATGGGGGATCAAAAGTATGGCAAAAGTACAATATTTTATACAATACAATGTGGGGAAAGGGAGGTTGGGTAGGAACTGAGGGTGTGGAAACAAACATTCAAAAACTGCTCAAATGTTGCATACAGACTATTTTTTTTTTGAGTACTTAATATATTTCATTATTGTGTGAAGCCGTATATATGTATGTATATATGTTATGTCCTTAAACGTTCTCCTGTCGCGATCTCAAGTTGAGGCTGGGAGGCTGGGAGCCAAGGAGCAAAGGGAGCTAAGGAGCTAAGGAGCTAAGGAGCTAAGGAGCTAAGGAGCTATGGAGCTTGGTAGCCTGGGGTGCCTGGAAGCCCTTCACGAGCTCTTTGCGAGTAAGAAACCTCAGCTTGTGTGTCGCATGGGGCAACTTATGTATGTATGTATGTACAGACAATTATTGTACCAGCTTGATTTTATTATTTATACAAAATGCATTCACATACGTACATACGCAATTATCTGAACTGATCATAATACTCTTGATAACCATCAGACACATCTTCGAAAATATGAAATTATAAAGAGCAAAACTGATAGACTCTCTATACTCTCTCTTCAGCTTTCTTCGCTTTCGTTTGGCTTAACGCACTTGTCTTGATTAATTTCTTATGATTTCTTTTTTTTTGATTTGCGTCACATATATATATTTCACAAAAGTACGACCCATGCGAGTTATTCCTTCCTCCTCCACTTCCTGTAGTCGTCGTCGTCGTCGTATGTAGTAGTCACCTCCGTCACCTCCTTCGGGGGCTCATTGTCCCTTTCGCTGTACTTCCGCTTCCCCTTACGGGAACTGCAATGATATAATCGTCTTAAAAAAACCGATCCAATCTCATTAACTCACAATTAGGGACTTACAATGAAATGTGGTGCTGAGAAGAGTACCGCTAAGGTTGCAATAATAGTAAATAACGTGAAAATAATAAGGCACAGGCGGTCGACGACCATGGCTGCAAACTTCCAATCTCGTGTTATGTCGCCCGTCTCGTCCTCCTTTTTAAGCTGTTGAAAAAAAGTTAGAAAACTATTAGAATATATAACAAAAATGAAATGTAAAACAACACTGATCAAGGAATATATATTATATATTGAATACCCGAACACTGTGGATTTTTGCAAATAACATGTAACCGGATTTTTCCTAATTACATTTTCGTTCTGAACACGAATTAACTTTTACATAAATTGAGATTTTTTTATTAAATAAGCTGGCATCTTATTCTTATATTTGATTTTAAAACAAGTAATGCCAGTGATCTTTTTTATTAAGAGAGAGATTTCGATCTCTCCATAGCTTTTTTAAGGGACCTTAAGTCCTACCTGGTCCGTTATCCAGCGTAGCTCCTTGAGTATCAGCGCCAGCTCGTACTCAGCTGAGGAGCTTAGACAGGTGTGGGAGATGGCTTCGTGCATTCGCGCCTCGGCAACAGGTCCAACGGGTCCCACCGGTCCCACGCTGCCGTCATCCCCCTGCCTGTGTGTGGTATATTAACTCACATTACAGTTCTTTTTAGCCATAGATGGGCACTTTAAGATGAATGTCGGAGCCCGACAGCATAACCGAGCAGGGCAGGGTCTTATAAGCTCGTTAGCTGGCATATTGCTCCTTCATGACTCCATTGACAACCATTTGTTCCCTTCTTACAAAGTTATGGATTTAGGAGCGATGGTAGTTAATGTGACAAACTGTGTTTGGTGACTAATGTACTAAGTGAAAACCAGGTGATTGTGCAAGGCAATTACAATCAATAGTTGTATCATGCGAGTATTAAATGCTTTGATTTACGTATTACCTATAATTCTAATAAGGAAACCTCACCTGTACAACGTCCTGAAATATGTGGGCTGATGTGGCAAGGTGGCGCTGGCACAGCGATGGTTGCAGCGAAAATCATCGTCTATATCTAAGACATTTGCCAGCAGCGACTTCGAGGATCTTCAGAATTAGAAATTCCGAATTCAGAACGTAGAACGCAGAACGCAGAACGCAGAATGCGACAGAGGAATGTGATAGATAGAAATATGTATAGAGTCAGAGAGCAGGCGGAACTTGGACGGTTGGAAAGACTAGAGATATAGAAATACTAGAGAGAGACTGTCGTCTGCGGTTACCTCTCCTTGAGCTCAACGTTCTGAATCTGTTGCTTTTTGTCGCCGGCATTCGATGAACTCGACGACGAGGGCGGTGGCGGGCATTCATAGCCAACCTGTCCGGGTCTTTGCATGCGCAATATGCAAGGTAACCAATAAAGGAATATTACTCTTATCTGTGTGTGCGAGTTCGATAGAGAGACGGAGTGTGGTTGGGTAATGCGGTTAAAAATAATAGCAATAAGTATTTTTTAGAGTTTTTTTTTTTAATTTGAAGGCAGTTTATGTCATCATTTTTTTTTTTTTTTGTTTAGTTTCGTTTCATTTATGTTAAATGTTCGTTGGTTGTTTTTTTTTTTAATGGATTTTTGATCATTTTATTATTAGTTGTTGTTGAAGCGACACGATTGTTGTTGTTGAATACATATATATAGATATATATACGCATGACATCGAGGATGAGCAGAATGAGAGGTATTTTAGTTTGGGGATTATTTATCGGTTTATCGTCAGATATTTATCGATTATTCATTAGCACATTGGTTGTTGTTGGGAGTGGTGGTGAATTTTGGTGAGTTTGTTGGTGTATTATGAGTAATTCGGATGTTGAATGTTGAGTGTTTCGTTGGTGTTTATGTGATCGACTCGTGCATTGGCCGTCGTTGTTGTTGTTAAATTGGTATTGTTTTTTTTTTTTTTGGTTTTTTGTTTGTACGAAGATTGTTAATTTTGTTGTTATTTTGTTTGGTAAATATTGTTCAAGTGGCAGGGAGAGACAGAAAGATACACATATGTAGAAATAGAAAGAGAGATATATAGAGAGAGAGAGTTGAAGAGGCAGTTGGCAGAGTTTGCGTTGGAAGAAGAGTTGAGTTGCCGGTTTGCGTAGTTGTTGTTGTAGTTGTCGGCCAGAGTTTTGGTTGGAAAATAAAAATTGTTGTGTGAGATTATTGGTGCTGTTGTTGGCAGAGACGCTTTTTCATAATTAAGTAAAGTAAGTAGTATGCGCATATTAATTACGTACAAAAACACAAAATTGGAAATAATTGAACAACTAGGAGCTTTGAAGTAGGTCTAAATTGAACAAAATAAAAGAAATCATATCAAATATAAGAGCACATGTTTTTTTGAATTTGCATTCAAGGAGTTAGCTACTGGAGTTGAAAATTCTCTTGGGGATTATGGCCGAGATTGATGCTCAACGAATCTCAATTTCTATATAATCTAATAGATTATATTTTTCAATTGTTGTTCATCTTTTTCATCATATAAGAAAACATTGCATAATTTTATGAAGAGTTATATGTATTACAGAATTAAACAATGAAATATAAAATTTCCTTGAGTTTTAATAGATGCCAAAGTTCTATATTCGCGAAAAGACCATGCATACTCTTGAAATAATACAAAAAAGGTAGTTAGCTTCGGCAAGCCAAAGTTTTTGTACCCTTGCAGGCACAGAAAAAAATAATTATTCGGCTTTGGGATTTTTAGAAATAATTTTGAAATAAATTTTAAAAACATTATATTTATTGCTGCTATGACACTTTGAATCTTTAGAAGACAATTGGGAAAGTTTAACAATTAAGTTGAGCAGATTAAGTAACAGTTTCCGAACAAGAACTCCGATCGGATCTTAATCGATTTTTTCATATGCTATGCTCGAAAAAACATATATTCAAATATATACTATATGTGTTTTTCTTTGAGATGCATTTCTACTACAAGAATATATCAGATATCAGGAGCCTTCCTGTTTGCACTTTATGAGTTCCTGAGTTTCGGTTGCCAAGGTTGACAGACAGTAGGAAAAAGTAAACAGTCAGTTTAAAATACTTATAAAATGAAAACGTGAGCAGAAATATTGTTGAAGAAGGGTAACATACGTTTTTAATGATTAAATCTGTTTAATTACATTATTAAAATGGTGAAAGTGCACTAAATAGACATTGAAACGGACGGAGTTGGAACTGTTTACAAGTTGGAAGTCCTTTTTATTGATAAACAATTGATTAATAAATATTGATAACAATTGAGCAAATAAAAGACATTAAAAAAATCAAGTCAGTGATTTAAGCAGTAGAATTACCAAATATTTCTATAACAAAAAGATTGTACAATTTTCGTGAAAATCAGTCCACGAAATTGTACAGTTTTGTCCGAAAACTCAAATTGAAAGTGAAAACCAAAGCCTGCCTGTATTTGTTAATATTCCAGTAATTTTCCAAGCTAAGACTTTAGTTTTTTGTGTTTCTGTGTACATTAAAATTCGGCAGTGCATAGGGTAAATCGAATATATTCGGAAATATGCAGCTCTTTAATACCAAGATGATATTTGTTAATAGTATAATTTGAAGGAAATAAAATTAAGAAAGAATTCCATCGAATATATGATTATGGATAATATTGGTTATTGGATTATTGGATTTTCTGTGCCTGCAATATATATGTATATTTAGTATAAGTTTTTGTGTTTTGATATTTGTATGAGAATTCAGGAATTCAGTTTCCGTATTTAAGTTGAATATTGTAACAAGTTGGCGTTTCTTAATTTGGTTTTTTCGTTCGCAGAACACTTGTAAATAGATGGGAGGAGGATTCGTTGTAGTCTCTCATGCTTTTCTCGGGTATATCTTCTTGCAAGTCCGTGGGTGAGTTTGGTGTAGTTGAGGTTGGGTGACTTATGAGCGAAATGTATAGGTTTTTGTATGCGTACTTATGTTTTGTTTTTTTTTTTTATTTTTATTAAAAGTATCCTAGCTATTTACAAACAAATAGGTTTAAAGTGATTCGTTTAGTTTGGATAAAATAAATATGTTTAGCAATGGAATAAGAAATAAATCTCAAAAGATAAGATCTGTATGTCTTGAAAAATATGGGTAGAAAATTGGTTTGATGTTTTTTTGTATATATATTTTTTTTGCATTTTTTTTTTCTTTTGTACAATGTAAGAAAGTAGTTAAGTTAATTTGAATGTAAAAATATTACCCATTCACTCATTTCATGCGTATCTGGATTTCTATGATGATAATTGAGGATAAGTATGGTTGACACAACTGATGAGGCCACCATAAACATAATGCAATTGAAATAAGTTCCTAGAAGGACACAAAAATTACACAAACTTGTAGTAATTGTTCGATTCGTTTCAGTTTTTTTTTTATTTTTTTGTTTTTTCTTAGCCTAGCCCTCGGATCGATCACACGGATCAAGTTGATATATTCTGGCCTATATTTTCAATATTCATTGATTAATTCGGGTCGGTATTCAGTGTGCTTGTATTCGGTGTGTATTTGTAGTTGTATTTGGTGTTGTTTCAAAAAACCTGTTCTCATTTCCGATTACTCAGAGCTCATTGTTTGATTCCAATAGGATGACTTTTTAAGTTTCTTTAAAATGCTGAAGTGTGACCAAGTTCTCAGGTTTTCACTTCATTTTGAAGGGAATTTGCTTCAGATTTTGAAATACTTTATTTTTATTTATGTACAAGTATCCCGAACATAATCGGGTAGAGTAAAAAAAAATGGATCGTGCTTATAGAGAAAATGCCAAACTTATTATTTGACTTTATTTTGTATGTACAAGTATCAGGAAAAATATCCTTCGGAAACGGGAACTGGGCTATAAGTACATTTTAATGTGTTGTAAACAAAAAACAAAGCTCCCGATTTTTGTTTTTCAAAATTGCCTTAAGCACAGTTAGTCTTAAGTATGTGTTAGTTTACAGTTAATTTTGGAAAAAAGACGACGAAAATAGGTATACATATTCCTATAATGCTTCCTAATGCTTATGTGTGTGTGCATACCAACTCTGCAAACCATTTGTAGAAGCAGGGATGCTCCGACTTGGCGCCCACGTGGCGCCGATATAAAAATGTTTGCAGGGAAGGCAGTGAAGGCTCAGACTTAACTTTTAGGCTTAGGTGTGTTTTGTTATTTACTTGTGAAAAAGTTCAAATTAGTAGAGAAAACACAAAGTGAAAGCAAGAGTATTAGAGAAAAAGTTAAAAATAAGGCAAAGCTGTTGTGTTTTTGGTACGAATTTGTTTATTGTACACGTCATTACTGGTACTGCTCAAGCCTGAATTTTACCAATGCCCAGCCGAAAAACCCCAACTCGTTGGTGGCCTGTCCTCTAGTCCTAACTCTAGATATTCTACATCTGGAATTGTAGCCCAATTCAAAGCATCCTCCAACTGCAAATCGGCTTAAATATCGTATAAATCCAAATGGCTGGAGGCGGAGTCTGGATTTTGAACTGGACTACGCGTTAACTGAGTTTTCCTCAATTCTTGGCCGTTTTCGCCTTCGTTTTTTTTAGTCGGTTTAGTGCACAACCAATTATCCGCAATCATCATTTTTGGTTAAAAATCGAGATCTAATTGGTAATTTTCTCAATTGTTGTTGGTCTAGACTTATGACTATATATATATAATATATACATATATATTTGGACATTGTCTGTTTTCATTATAGTTTCACTATGGTCTGTTGTTGTTTTGTTGTTTCTTGTTTTGACGTTGTTGTTCGTTGTTAAGTTGGGAGTTTAGATTTGTATGAGACACGGCTTTAATGATGTTCAATCAAATGATATTTATATAATTTAACAGTTTTAATTTAGGCGTTTGGTTTATAGTTAATATTAGATGTCATTTATTTATATATTATGCGCAGCGAATGACGAACGAAAAGTATATGTTTCTTTTGATCGAAAATGAAAATGATGCGATGGCAATTTGAAGGTTCTACGAATTCCTCGCCTAATGATATCCAAAATAAGTTTTGTTCGGCTATATTATATATATAATATATTTTTGATTTGTTTAAACTAGATATAACATTAAAAAAGTTATAATCGTGACCAACTTTATCAATTGATTAAGATTGAGAATTCGAAAACCGAAAAAAACCATAGAATAATGTGGCTGATTCTCGTGGAAGCTTGGCGACCGTGACAACTATTTTGAAATCCATGGTGTCGTGGTTTTTTGGGTCATGGATGTAAACGGTTTTGGCGAATGTGTTTCTTGGGGCACACACGTTCCATAATCGATGTAAGAACAACATGGGGCAAAGGGCATTGAGCATTAGCGTGATATTCATGTGCATATCGGTCCTGAGAGCTCCAAAAGGTCATCGTTGATCGTTACGGAAATGCGTTGTAATAACATTACCATCAAAAATCGAAATGGATTGGAAATCAATTTGAAAAAGTATCCGAAAGTATGATTCGTTTCTTCTAACATACTTTTGGGCAGCATTTTTTCTTGATTTTTGATAGAAAGTTCGACTGTTCAGTACCGATTGGTTTAGTGAAACGACAAACAACACATAGGTATATACGCGTATATACAATTTCTTACATATTTGCTCCCTGATGCGTAATGGTTTTTGTTTATTGATTCTGATTTTTGATTTTTTTTTTGTTTTTGTGACAACAAACATGTATAAATAGTTCTACTATGGAAACGGCTGGCAGGTTTACCAATTTTACCAATCAATATAGGACAAGCAATACCAAAAAGTATATTAGTTTCTTAATTATATATCATGGTACCGATCGAATTTTTGGTTTTGATTCTTTTTGGGGGGATTTATATGGTACGAGTCTCGGGCAGCGTGTTTAATTTACAAGTGTGGAAGGAGGAGATTCTGCTAGTGGCTGGGTGTATGATACTGTGTACGAACTTATTCGGTGGGAGGAACAGCACAATCACATTGTAAGTAACACAATAACAATAATAGTATTATTGTTCTACCACACTACATAGCGATTAATTAAAAAATCAAGTGAACTAAACTGTCTCTTTTAGAACGAAACTGAGAAACCAAAAAACAAACACAATCATTCAGTAAAACGTTCTTACAAAGCTGGAAAATATGTATAGTATATAAAATATTGGCAAGAGGTGGAACTGGTTCTAGATCGAGAGGTCGCTATAATCTGATATATATGATCAAATGTCCTGTCGGTGGCATTTATAAAATTTAATGCTTGGACAAGGCTTCGTAAAAGGAAGTATCGCTCATCTAAGAGCCAGGGCGAGGCCTACCATAAGTCTTCGTGTTTGGAAGATGAATTCATCAAACTATGCCTCACACTTCCATTGTATATTTTGGTATTCCTAAAGTTGAATTTTTATGAGAGTCTTGGAGGTGGTAAATTTTAAGCATTATATATATGCGAAAGCTACGTGTTTATGACTTATAAAGTAAATTGATCAATGACATGTAAAGTGAATTTCACCAATGACTTTTCCAATTCACCAATGATTTCATTGGAAATGTCACTGGCTGTCTTCATCCCAGTGTATTTGCCTATTTAGATCTGGAAAATGGGTCATTTTATAAACATATATCGTTGAGAAATGTTGGGTCTCCATAAATATATCTAAAATCGATCAATATCTAGGAATGAAACAAAATGTATATTTTCAAATGGGTTCCGAAAAAGATGTTACCAATTCATAAACATTGTTATATACATTTCACATTTTTTTAATATTTTGTGGTAGAACAACATAAAAACTGTATCTGTATAACGCGTATCACGTGGATATTATGCGGAAAACAAACCTTCTTGAAAGCGAAATGTCTTATGCTTTGCGTTATGTTCGATGTACACATTTTAACTCGTAAGAGAAAATATATCACATTGATGGCCAATTCCTGGTTAAGAATTATATCTATATCTTTGTGCACTCACGTGTTAGGCGTTAAAAAAAAAGCGGAAGTAATTAGATAAAGTAAAGTTGAAAAAGTGTGGGAAAGTGGGTTTTTAAAAAGAGGAAGCGCGCACATTAATCGGATTCTGTATGCAAAAAGAGCAGAGTTGAGCCGAGTTCTTTCTTGGTTCTAAGTGTGACCGTTCCGGTGTGAGCAGAGTTCTTTCTTGGTTCTATGTGTGACCGTTCTCGTGTGGGTTTGTACATTCTGTGTTGAGAACTATTGGTTGGGCCTAGTATACATATATCGATTTACACACCTAGCTAATGTACTATGTATCTCGTACCAGGTATGCGCAGTGGTGTAAGCGTGGTGTTGTTGGTGAAACTTGTGGTGTGTTTTTGTTGTTGTTGTTGTGGAGTGTTGTGGAGTTGCATTTGTGAACTGTGAACTGTGGGCTGTGTGTGGTGGGGACGGAAGGGATCAAACTGGCTCGGCTGGTTTGGCTGCGACCAGGAACAGCTTGGACCCGCTCAGTCCTTCGTCCTGGTGCCTGGTGGGCGGGACATTTGTGCTCCTGCATGCCGACAAGAACATTTTTTCGCTTACATTATGTGGTAGTGGTCCTTGGCAAAAGCTCACTGGCACAAACACAAAGGAACAATGGAAATTAACACGAAATCAGATACAAAACAAATAAATCAACGAAAATTCACATACTCGAAATATTGCAAATGAGTTCACACGACAATATATATAAATATGTACATTGTATATACGAATAGCATTTTGAGTATATGAGTTCTCTTTACAACAACAAAAAAAAAAGAAGGGAAATAAAAGCCCTTTTTGGGACTGCCAAATCAGCCCTCATCGGATATACTTTACTACGGCTACAGAGTATATGAATAATAATTATTGTTATTAGAATACTTGATGGTTTCATATATGTATGTATGTTTTATCTAAAACAATATTTCAGTGGACTGTGACTGTAGTTTATTTTGTTAATATACCGTTTTACATACATACACTATGCTATAGAAGAGTTACGGATAAAATTGAAGAAAAAGTGTGCAGTGGAAAGACGAAGGAGGACAAGTAACAAAATGTGCAGGAGCAAGACTTTCTCGTGTGTGTGTTAGGTGGGCATGCAAAATGTAATTAGATAAACTAGTGTGTGTATTTTTATCTCTATCCGTTCACTAGTAGGATCTATAAATTAAAGATCCGATGGGGTAGATATGCGAAATAGTTCTACTTAAGGGGAGTGCAGCACACACAAACAAATAAATGCCCCGATTATGTGAAATTAAATCTTCTTCTATTGATTAAAAATTTGGTTATTTCCACAATTTGTAGGGTTTTTGGAAGAACGCTAGTAGACAGCTGTTTCTGATATTGCAAGGGTCGTTATCAGTACCCGATTGCTTGGCGACTTCAACATCCAAGTTTGCAGCTATAGCCGGTAGAGAATTCTAGTGCAATGCAAGCAATAAGGTTTCACAGATGCTGAGGAGGTCCTTTGTGTGCTTGGAACTCAGGTCCTAACCTTTTTACTCTAAAAGATATACTATATTAGCCTTAAAAGCATAATTATGTCCAAGTTCACTGATACTTCTTATGGTAAAGTTGACATATTTTTCATTTTGTAAGAACCCCGATAATCGAATTATGGAACCAAAAAAATGGATGTTAACAAAGGTGTATTATTGTTGATCCAAAGCTACGATCCACTCACAGAACAAGGTCACTTTGCATGCCCCTCCCAATACTAGATCAACATGCAACTTTACTATCCTTATTCAGGAAGGATACTATATTTTGAAGGCATGCCTATATAGGTTATGGTTTATATATTCACTGACTGTACTAACTAACCTACTTGTATGAGTGTATGTATACTTATGTAAGTAAGGACATTTCGTATGAAAAAGGACAGCGATGATGATTTAATTCAATTTGATTATCCATCTATGTATATAATTGCATTGGTGAAATACCCTTTTTTTTTTGGGCACCTAATTTTCAGGCCTTCTTCATGTGTGCCCCAAATTCACAAAGACGAACAAATTTTGCAATGGCAACAGAGAGAGAGAGAGAGAGCGAGAGAGAGAGAGAGACAATAAAGACAAAGACGACAATAACGACAACGAAAAAGCGAATGCGATGCTCCTGGACGACTGGGCGACACTGTCTCTGGGGGGGCTGTGCGAGAAGTAGAATGTGGCAAGTTGTTGATGGATTTTTGCTGAATGCGTTGAGAGTGCGTTAGTTAAGTAGCGTATTTTTAGACGTAAAGTATGTTAGGAATTCTTTAATTTTTGGTGGCATGGATTCACATTGGCCACGTGCTGTACTTACCGAGCAGCGGCACTGCATCGGAGGTTGCCGGCATCGTTTCCGCCACCATGTTGAGGAAGACTGTAAGCGATAGTAAAATAGTAACTCCTGTCGGATGACAGTCGGCGGCGGTGGCATGGAATAAGATCAAATTGAGATCATTAGTTGGGTTTTTTCTCTTCTGTTTTCTTTTTTTTTTTTTTTTTTTGTGTTCCAAACTGCCGCGAAATAAACACAGACACACGCACACACTAAATATACACAATTACGATTACGATTACGATTACGATTACAGCAAGACAATATACTATATATGGAACAAGAATCCTTCTGAGCGCTCTTTCCTGCGGCTTGGCATGGCAGATGTGTTTTAGTGAGTTTGTTGTCGCTTCCATGATCACATACGTTGGCCTTCAATAAAAAACTACTACCATATTCTCTGCTCTGAACCTCAAGTCCGCTCGCACTTCAGTCCGTGTCACAGATCCTTATCTTAACTACTCAAAAATCTCATCGTGGAACATGCACTTGCCCCTACAATCGGTGTTAAACCGATCTAAAATATTAAATTATACACAACAAAAAAAAATAAAAGAACAAAATAATTTTCTCTGCCCCAAGCCCTATTTAAAATAAAACTAGCTTCCTTCTCAGAGTATTTTAACCGATATTATTATCCTTTCAATCTACAGTGGCTGTCACAAGGATTCCTTTGACTAAAAGAGCTACAGCAACCAAAACGAAAATTATAACCATGCAAAGTGTTAACGATTGCGAATTGCAAACAGCAATTGCTTATAGGTTTTAATAGTAGCAAAGACGATGGTAGTCGAAAAGTACAAGGAAGGTTATTATACTATATGGCATATAGAGTATTCAAACTTCATCCTGAGGCCAAATACTGGATGATAATTCATCTGAGAGACCTACTTTTTATAATGCCATAGCCTTGAACTTCTATAGAAGTGAGAATAAATATAATATATGTTATAGGTATAATCCATTCTATTTTTATCACTGCAACATATAATATAATATGTATAGCATGTATATAAATATAAGTTTCTCTGTTATTAAGTTTTAAATGTTATTTTTATGTTTTAAAGGCATATTTGAACATAACCGTGGATGTTGCTTTCTCAAGCGAGACGTTATATGAGCGCGTCAAACGGAGAAGTTCTCTCGTTTCGGTTTTGCATCGCATTTAACCGACAGTTAGGCAGTTAGTTAGGTAGACTTTGAGGTTTATAAGACCCAAACTGGAAAGTTCTGCTTTTGGGTCAGAGCCTTATAAAGGCCACCATCTACCGTAGCTCTCATAATTATTCTGTATTAGTTAATATTGACTTTTTCATTACTTATTTACCTAACATTATCTTCCATAAGCTTGGAAACGTGTTCCTTATATGTCTTAGCACGATTGGTAATAAAGCACCATAAAGATTCGGGGTGCACCATAAAGACCTCCTAAAGAAGACTCCTTGGGCGAATACTGTGGTAAGGATTTGTTTTTGTTTTGGTGACTAGCAGCGTAATTTGCCGGACATGCAAAAGTTGTAATTTAAATTAATCAATAAATACTCGAGATGCAGTAGCAAAAACCAAAACTAAAAAACAAACAAAGGAAAGAAAACAGTAACGGATAGTTGGCAGAGCATTCATTCTGTTAGTTTTGACATCAACAACTGTAGTTTTACTAAATAGAGAATAACGGAGTCGGTTTTTGGTTTTGGTAACTCCTCTAGCGGGGTTCGTATTTTGGGGGGGTTATGTATGTTTGTAGAGAGTCGGAAGGTAGAATAGAAATAGAGCGAAGTTGAGAGACGGAAGGGCGGAAAAGGAGTTGTTGTTGTTGGGGACAACACTTACCAAGCGATAGCTTTTCACCAGAATCTGGTGGTAGTGTAAACCCTAGCAGTGCCATGGAGGCGATCAGTACGCACGGCACAATCAGATTGAAAAAATAGTACAAAGTTTTGCGTCTTATCAAAATGGCGAATGTTATGTCAATATAAGGTTCTGGGCAGCAATTATAGTAGATTTCATTTCGTTTACCGGGCACACCTGATGGGTTGATTGATTCGTTAGGATTTTGGGGATACGGATTGATTTCGAGCATGTGCGTGGATGGGGAGATGGGGAGATGGGTTTTCGGTGGATTCGGTGAAGTCGGTGGAGGGTCAGAATGACAGATGACCAGTGGATGGAGTAGAGAAGAAGAGATTAAATACGAGATTAATACAGACATTTACTGCAAACGCAAAAAAAAAACATATAAATTGGATCACGACGTCTCGCCTGTCACTCCCATTAATTACTTACCTAACAGGTCCCACTCGCCATTGGTTATAAAGCTTGAAATGTCGCCGCCGGCCTCGTCCTGCAACTGCAGGTCCAACTACCCAGGATATAAATTATTTATCATTAGTCCCATAAAACCAATTGTGGTTTACAATAAAAAATATTTAAGTATTTTAAAGAAATATATACGTAAAATAAGGTATAAACAATCTAGGTACAAATCAAGATCAATAAGTATATCTAGGGTCCTCCAGAAATCAAGACGGCTTTTAAGGCCCTTAAAAATGTGTCTCAAAGTAGAGTGAGTAAAAAAAATCGGAAACTTCGATACCTTTCTCCTAATACTCTTTCTTTTTTTTTTATTTGCCCAAAATTAGCTACTTCTCTTGTTTCCATGTAAAATGTTGTAATATTTTAACACCTTTTGAAAGGGATTTAAGCTGTGTTTTAGCTCTAGTGTTTTCTGTAGCACTCTCGTACCAGTTTAAAAAATAAATATAAGAAATCAGGATAATCTGTTTGGAATTTAGTGTTAATACTTATTTGAAATATCTCGTACATATAATATAAAAAACCGACTAAAATAATTATATCCCCTGTTGGGAGAGGAGACTCTATTTACCTGAAAACCATCGTAGGTCCACGAGCCAAACTTCATTTCACATCTCTGATCGTCAAATGGAAACCATGTGATGTCTATCTTGCATGTGGATTTGAATATGCCCGGTGGCACGTACAGGCAGCTCCCATTATTGCGGACCACTACATTTGTTGCATATGTTCCATCGAAGCCCTCATCCGCACTAAAAGCCGAAGAAAGCATTGATTAATATTTATGAATTATAATTATATAGTAGTAAATAAAAGGCAACCTAATGTTTATATAGCCTTGCACATAATAATACAAAGATTTGGTAATCTAGTAGAGGGAATATTCCGTTCGGGAAATATATTTGGCAGTATCATTTCCATTACAGCTATTGCTCCGATTGTTCCTATGGCATCTATAAGGTACAGTTGCCCGATTTGGTTGCAGTTTAAAACTTATCGCTATTATTAAATTAAAAGATCATACATATATTACGTTGTAATCCAATATCTATTCTATTCTACTCTATTTTGCACGATCTTTCCCATAGCAGCTATAAGATAAGGTCTTCCAATACTTACTTACTGTAAAAACTAAAGTTCAACAATAAAGTGTCAAACCCCCAAAAACTGAGAGACTAAACAAACTGTTAAGTAATGGACCGACAGGCGGACATGGCTAGATCGACTCGTCTGGTGATATAACTTATGGGTCAGAGAAGCTTCCTTCCCCGCTTTACAAAGCACATAATAAGCATAAATCTCTATTTTTCGCGTACGTGAGATGTCATACCCTTGTCTGTTTGAGCTTTTTCAAATTCATGTCTGCTGCAAGCTCTTCTTCTCATCCTTAAGTTTTGTAAAATGTTACTTACCTGTTGTACATAAGCACGTCCGGCTTCCATAAACGATGTGGCGGAATCCGCAGGTCCCGTACGCCTCCAAATTCACTGGAATTCCATCGCAGATTCATGTCATTCCATTCCTAAAAAAATGTTAATGGAAAATTCTATGTGTCATCGAAGCTTTAATTCCATTATAATGATTTCATACCGCTGAATATTTGTAGTACAATTCTACATATCTCTTATATCTCCTATTATTTTAGAGAAAGAAAACTATATATAGAAAAAAAAAATTCCTACGTTTTCTTGCTAATTTTATGATTGATAATTTAATTAAAGGAATTATAGGAATCCTTTTCATCTTCGTCACTTTCTGGTGGCGCCTCCTGCCTTCTGTAAAGTAACTACTTTATGTAAAATATCCTTAAGGACTAACATTCTGTAGAATTTCCGCAAGTGCTTACATTTCCAGTAATCGTGTCATGTCATGTCAAGCTTGCACTTAAACTAAGACTGTTATGCTAAATATCAATCATATTTTAGATACATTTTCAAAAATAGTGAAATATTATTTATACTGATAATTATGGATAATTTAAATGTTGTAAACTATCTAAGAACGCTACTTACCAGTTTCAGCCAAATATTTGTTATTAGCAATTGATTCTTTTCGTCCTGTAATAAAAAAAATTAGGGGAATGTTAGGGAATTTACAAATAATATATTCGAAATCCAGTTTGAAATAAAAATGGCTAGAAGCTGATTTAAACTAAGAAATCAAATAGTATAATACTATAAACTTGGCAATGAAAGCTTTGTTGTTCAACTTTGTTGATGACTTTGTTGTTTAACATTCGATTTCAAGTGTAAGTCTTTTGTAAATTAATTATTAAAGTGAGGGTAAAGGTTACAGGGTAAAAAGTGACTCTCTTTGCGAATTTATTTATTAAATATAAATTGAGTTATTTTATTCGGACATTTTATAGATTACTGGGCACACTTTTAACCATATAGGGTTAGGGTTTCATGTAGAAATATTGAAGGATAAAGCTTTCCTCACAATGTCTTCAAAAACAAATAGTGCGGTGTTCACCAATTAAAAACTAAAACAAATAAGTAAAATTAAACTTAAATCCTCCCCCTAGGTTCTCTGATAATTTGATTTTCATTTAAAAACTTTTGGCGGTCATATAAAATAAAAACGCTTACTTTTCACCAAAAATTTCGCCATTTTGTGGGTAAAAAACCCCCTTAATGTAAAAAAGTCTTTTATACATATGTCGATATTTATATGTTTTATATGTCGAAAAATAAAAAACTTTGAACAATTAGTTTTGAGAAAACCGCATCTTAGGACCGTCCAAGAACAGGAGATTTATAAGACAAAAACTTTAAGAATATGGCCTAAAATGCCTATTACCTAAAATTTTATGGATATATTCTTAGGACTATCTCTGACTCACCACATCGATTATCTGCATGAGAGTTAATCCGAAGCTCAGTTGCAGTGGATCGGATTCATTGACTACCGGCCGTTCCAAGCTATTGTAGTTGTCCAGAAGGGCGTGCAGCAAACGTTTTTCATGGGGGCCAGCCGTGCAAGCTGCAAAATGTAGAACGAAACGAATTACAAACGAAATTAATTACATTTAAAGTTAGAACAAAATAAAATACCCAAAAAAAAAGGGGCAAACGAAAGGGTTCGTTCTCTACTAAATACTAAAAGGGTTAATTAAACGTATTTATTGCATCTATTACATTGCCTTTCGAGCTTCTTTGATTTTATTTGAAGTCCTGAAACTTTCATGCTATAAAAGTTAATTTTATTAGGGTACAGGCCTAAGAACTTGATTAATTTTACAGATTAGGCAACGCAACGGCACTCGTTTCTATCTATTATTTTCTTCCAGGTGGGGAAAGTGTGACCTTTTGCATTCTAGCAAAGGAGTATACCTTGTAATTACATCTAAGCACCAAAGTACTTTGTAAACTATTATCTAACTTGCTCCTTATATCAGTTGTTATTAAACAAAAAGGATAATAATACCTAATGAGATGATAAAAAAAATGCTTTGGGCAAAATTCAGACTTTGAAGGTTCTGCTATGCTGGGCCTAGTGATGATATATCTGTATTATTTATAAACATATATTTTTAAGTTGCAATATATGTGCCATAAATCTATATTCTGCCAAAGAAAGAGACCTAACTTAGCCGGAACTATCATTCCGGAACATAAATATGAATAGTTGAACTAAAATGTAAAATATAATCTCTTTGGAAGTACAAATAAATGGTGTATCGATCAATTAGATATCGATATTTAAATGTTATTTGAAAATTTCAATATACCAAACTTAACAGTAGTCTCGATATTATATATTATATAAGTGCCAAATCGATGTCGTTAGATCATCATATTGGATTTTTCTCCCCCCGATATTTGTACATCTCTAGATGGAAAACTGTTCTTTGCTCTCTTGCTTGTATTTATCCAGTCTCTGTTTCTGTTTCTATTTCTATTTCTATTTCTATTTCCATTTCAGGTAGAACACACACACTCACCTGGCAGCATAATTAGTAGCCCCAGGCCGTAGACGAGCATTGTGCCGCCGACAGCAGGGACTCTCACTCTCGACAATGTGTGCTGTGGCTGCAGGAAGCTCATTGTGGTTTTGTGACTGAAGCTGAGATTAGATTGTCCTAACGATTCATCGACTGCTCCTAGCGTCGGCCTTAGCTTTAGCGCATAACTCCTCCGGCTGCTGCTGCTGTGGTGCCCGATATCCAGTAATAGTTTAAGTTGAAATTGATATTGATATTGGCAGCGACATAGTCTACTTCCGTGGCGTCGACTTCGCCTTACGCTGCATTTTTGCTCCGGCGAGGATTCGGATTGGCTGTCGATATTGTGTGTGCCATTGGCAGCATGGCCCCTGCCATGGTCGTTAATCTTGCCTCCGTAGCGTCGTCGTAACTTGTCCCAACTGCTGGAGCTGCTAAAGTCCTGCTTGGCATCCGTGCCACTTTGAGCAGACTTGAGTTACTCACTCCCTCCACCTTTGCCACACGCCTCGGGTTATTCGCCGTTGCTTCCGCAGATTTCTTGCGACCCTTGATTGATTTGGTTTTCGTCTTTCCGTCTCGCAAGTGGTAACGGACTAACATCTTTTCCCAGGTGCCATATTCTCAGGCCTTCCGTGTCGGACGCATTTCAAATAGTTACGATTCTACCATCCATTTGCATTCTCCTTGATTTATTTTCAAAAACTATTTACTTTGTGGTGAGCTGCAAGCAGAGAGAGCAATCCAAAATAATACAAAATATCAACATTTATAAAGAACCAAACGTACTTAGGGGATTATTTTTTATTTTAGACCGACATTTGCAACAGAGTAAAGGAATAATTTACGAACCCCACAAAAATATATATATACCATATCTTTTTTGTAATACACGTAACCAGGCGAATCGATTTAGACTTGTGCTACTGTTTCCGAGCCTTCTGAATGAAACATTCCAATAAGTTCCAAGTATGTAAATAAAAGTAAATAAGTTAAATACATGTAGTTTCTAAGTTAAAAACAAATATATATAACAATTAGGAGGGAGGAAAATTCATATAAAAAAAATATATGCACAGACCACGATACCAAACCAGTATATAGGTTTGTAACGATTTCAGAATAACAATAATCAGAATTAGCTGTCACTGAAACAATCGGAAAATAAATATTAAATAAATATAAATATTAAATAAATATAAATATTAAATAAATATAAATATTAAATAAATATTTAGAATATGATATGATTATAAAATGATATGTTATCGGATAATACCTCGTGGTTCAGAGACAGGTTTTAAACTTTATAAAATTCTATTTTCTATATCAACTAAACCTGCTAAAACCTTTGTAATTCTACACCTCTAGTAATTTTCTCTTAATTTAATTTGATAAATATCTTTTATACAGTTGCCATGGTAATGATTCGATTACAAGTGTATACAAATTTCGACTTCCCGGAGTTAGCATACTTGTTTTATCCTTTTTTGTACAAAAATAAAATCAAAGTAAAGAGGGTTAGATGCAAGTTGGCGGATGTGGTCAAAGTTCCGTTTTATTTTAAACAAAAGAGGGAAATACGTTTGAAAACAAAATAAATCGAGTTTCCATACAAAGAAAACAACTGGTACCTACAAATACAAAAAAAACCACAACAAACAAAAATTTGAACCCTTCAGAGTTTTATTGTTAGTCATAAATCGAGGTGAATTCTAAACGAAATTGGTATGAATAACATAATGGATTTAAATGTTACCTTTCGTTTTTATTGTAGGGATGGAAAAGGAGTTTTTGGATTTTTTACTTTAACTTTCTGAAGTTCCGAAACAAGACAAGTTATGTTGGTGTGGTTTCCCCAAGGATTACAACCTTTTCCTACAATCTGGTGTTTTCTTCATAGCCAATCGGAATCGATAAATCTGTTTATCTTCTTCACTTTGCCTATCGTTCCTTCAGCAATCAACTCACATCATTTTCAAACAATAAAAACCAATATTTATAAGCTAAATTAAGGTTATATGTCTTTCATGGCTTCAACAATTTATTTTTTATTGTCTTAGTTAAGTGGTGTAACCTAATCTTTAGAATATGCTGTTAATATTTTAAGTTGTTTTTAAGTATTTCAGGATTTAAGTAATTTTAAGTATTAAGTATTTTAAGATACAAATCAAAACAATGAATGCATTTTGCTCCAAACTGTATTTTTAAAGAAATTTTTTTAAAAATTCCCGAAAACTACTCAACAAATTTTAGATCTGTCTTCGAGATACAATTTTACAGGATATGAACGAGTTTTTTCTTTTAAATAACAACTATTAATTACCCAATTTTATTTATTTATTATTATTTTCTTGATTGTACAAACCTCTGCTTAAAATTCATATATATTTTGTTTGTTTCTTTGTCCAAGTTGGAGTTCTAGTTTAAAGTCTTTTCCAAATATATCTTTTTTTACTTTAATTTTGTAGTGATCCTACTAAAAGTTATGGCAATGTTTTAAATGTGTTTCTTTACAACTTTCATGAATATCTCATTAAATGTGTATCACTAAAAACATTTAAAAGGTTTCGAACTAAATATTTAAAGGATCGTATTAAAAAATTATTAAATATATGCCCTTTCCTCAAACGAAATCCATGTAACCCATTAACAAATCCGACAAATTCCAAATACGTTTTTAGGTTAAACCCATAAAGGATATATAGAGTTCTGCTTACTGCTTATAAGCAGGAAAGTAACTCCCATAGCGACCGATAGGCCTGTGTATCCGTACTCTAATTAAAAATACTTTATATATACTTTATAGGGTCGGCAAATGTTGTGCTTCCCCCTGACATGAGTGCCATATACTCTTCTACAATACGAGATAAGGGAAAAAACAACAAAAAAAAAAGTATAATATAACTGCCGAGGTTGGTTTGGAGCTGCGGCTGGGGTCTTCAGTGTGTTATGCTCTTCATTTATTAATAAAAAACGAGGTTTTATATGCACAGACCCTTGTAACCCACGCAAATCGGGTTTGCTTCAAATTTTCGGCACCGCTCGACACAAAAAAAGAAGAAAAATAACACGAAAAAAACGGAGTGGAGATTAGAGATTCCTTACATTTCCGTAAGGTCCTCCATACAGTCACGCATTTTAAAACGATTTGGCCTGAAATTGAGAACGCGCTGTCGAGATATTAATTTATTTATAGAATATTCCCTGTACGCAGCCGCCGCGAAGTAGGCAATGTTGCGCAAATTGCAATGTTTACGCACCGAATGCAGGGTATTTATTGTAATGGGCATATCTGTGTTATTTTAAATATATTTTAATTTATACCATATACTATCACAGTTACCATTATATCATATTTAATTTAAGGAACCTCTCTATATATACGTTTCTTTGTTCTTCTTGGTAATACATTTCCCAAATTTATTTCAAGCTTGTTCAAATAGTAAACTTCTCTAATTTCGAGCATACTTTATGTTTATAATTTCATATGTGTTATTTATACAAAATGAGCTGTCCCTTCCCCTTTTTTTCGTTTAATTTATGCCAGTTTTTAGATAGCACTTACTATATATTATATTATATATGTGTGCTTAGATATGCTTATCTAAGAGTACCCCGGTACCATTAATTATATTATTTCCTTTGTATCTGAGTATCTGAGTATCTGAGCCAATTCTCTGTTCTTAACGAGTAAAGTTCAACGAGAGATTGCAGATGATAAATTATTGCCGAAAGTTATTTCGCAACGCGAAGGCGATGGATGTGCCAGCAGATACTCCTCCTCCTCCTCCTCCACCAGATCCGCAGCTGTGCCTGCTCCTCCTAGCTGGGTTATTTGTTGAAATTTGCGCTTTTTGAATGGAACGCAGGAGTCGGAGTCGGAGTCGGAGCCGGAGTCGGGGCCACTTTAATCTTATGCTCCAAGTGGAGCGCGCCTGGGCCACCTGGCCCATGTCAGCAACAACTACTCCCTGGAGTGCTTGGTCTCTGCTGCTCTCATTTAAGACTGCTGGTTTTTATGGGATCCGCGCACTCATCAAAGCGGCTATTTATTGAGGGAATGAGCTTGGCAGAAAGAGCAGGAGCAGGAGCAGGAGCAGGAGTAGGAGCATGAGGAGGAGAAGGCAAAGGAAACGGAGACTATGGGCTGCGGGCTCTGGACGCATCAGACGGCAAAAGCAGGAGCACGAGCCGGGGCAGGACCACGTTTCACATTGGCCACAGAAGTTTCCGGGGCGCAGCCATAATTTAAACGTGTGTTAGCAAACAGCGGGACGATAGTGGCGGTTTGTTTACGTTGTCTCCCCCCAATACTCTGGGGGGAAAAGCGTGGGAATAATAATATACCCAGAAGAAAAAAAAGCGAAAATAATATTTTGCTAACTGCTCTTAATAGCTGGAATTTGAGCTTGTTTGGCGAGGTAATTTTTCACTTGGCGAATAAATAAATAACATTAATTTACGCTCATAGCTGCTGGGCAGGACGAGGACAGACACTAAATGTTGTTTTCTCATTAAAAAAGCAACTCAAGCCATTTCCACTTGCTGGATATTTAATTAAATTACTAAGATTAGCAGATACGTAACATATATCTAATTTGCTTTTCATTTGTTTTCTTGCTAACTCCAGAGCTGTATATTTTTAATTGGTTTCTTTTTTTTAATAACATGCCAAGACTTTCATCAATGATTGCGTGTAAAAACAATGAAAATGTTCATGTTTTTGGGGCTCAACTTTAATTGAAATATGTATTATATTTTATCTGTTATATTATATCTATACTATTATATTTTATTATATACATATCTATATGTAAATGAAGATGTGTGAATGCTACCATTAAATTGTGAATACGAACCCCATAATTCGCAACGAGATTTAGCTGCAAACTGAATACTAACGAGGAAGTGTTGTGTGTGTTCCTTCTATACCTATATCGGGCTTTGATTTATGCATGTTTCCAAGACATAAGTACCAACCATTTAATAAAGCTACCAGCACAGGACATTCACAATTTCTCGGCAAGGCAATCACTCGTCATTGGCATTCATCAGCGTTCGTGTTTTGCCATAAAAAGTTAAAAGTGCAAACTCTGATGCGGCTGCGGTTCCTGCTGCGGGTCCTGCTGCGGATCCTGCTGCCTCTATTGCCTCTGTTGCTGTGTGGAATTTTTGTTTTTCATCTCCTTTTCGGGATGCTGGAATTGGTTTTTTATTTGCGCATTTCCCACGGTCCATCAACCGCCCAGCGGACCGAGAAATATAGAAATATGTGCTAGCAAGACACCGCCAAGCAAGACCGTTGAGTCGCATTTTCTGCTGAGCTTGCCAAGGCTAAGGTATTAAAGTGAACAAATTCTAAAAATAATGCCACCCAAATAGGTCTCCAAAATCACCAAGTCTCTTTAAAAAAGACGCACCACAAGGTATGCAACAAAATGTTGATTGAGCTACCAAAATTCACTGTTCATTTTGTTTTATTTCCATACTTTGGAATATAGCTTTGTAGCATTCTTTTACACACTTTTTTTTATGTGAATTTAAAATCCCTAGTGATAAATGTATATATGCTTCCTAGGGGGTTTTTCAATTTAAAAAAAAAAAGTACACTTTTGAGGTGGCAAATTCAGTTAACATTTTAATCCCTACACCATTTTGTACCAATATATAGTACCAATATATATTATTATTATTTATTATTTATTATTATTATATATTATACTTATTTTATTTTAAAAGCCATAGTGATTCCTGTAGCTCCACCTTGTATACAATTTCTACAAATTTCCTTAGATTTCACTGAGTTAACTCTAAAATAGCAATCTAATTAAAATCAAACGTAGGAAAGTCGACAACTTAAAAACTGTTTTAAAAAAAAATCTTCCAGTCAGCCAACTTTTTATGTATTTAAAATATATATTTTATATATTTCATATCATATATATATTTCACTTTAGTTTTACAGCACAAGAAAATCATGAATAAAGCACAAAAATAACCATTTCTATATTAGCAAAGAAACCGATTTTTAATTTGTAATTTTTAAGCACAATTCACTTAATTACATTTTTGTCAGTATTTCAACCAGCAAATGCATTCATAAATTATTTCAAAATTTCACTACACATTCCAAATTTTGAAGACATTTCACTTAAACTAAAACCATTTTGATTTCAATTAAAAAAAACATGCAATAACTTGCAACTATCCAAATCGAATCCAATCTAATTACGAGAGTTCTCTACATATATTTAATTATAGTAATAATAAAAGCACATTTGTGCAAAGGCAAATACTTTCAATTAATATTAAGCCATTAATATTGTGTATTTTAATCCCATTGAAATGTATGCAAGAAATTACACTTTATTTGTAATTGACGAGTAAATCCGCTTTTTGCCAGGGAAAATCACACAAGTTAATCTCTAGAAAATTTGGTTTCTTCCGGCACATCATTTGTGCGGCTCGTCTGATTGGGTTATTTTAAGTTATCATCCGGATTAAGCTACAGCAGAGTCTGGAGTTTCCCCATTCGGACTCGGGCGGCTTGTTTTTCCATTTTCGCGCCACTGGAACGAGCTGGGAAACTCCCGGACTCACCGGACATTGTGCTGCACCTTTTGAATTTGTTTGAGCTCACAGGAATATAAACGCAACGCAAAATTGTTGCTCTTGCCAGCCCGAGACTGATAAAAGATGATGATGATGATGATGATGATGATGGGCCACGACGACACAGATGGCGGTGATGATGATGAGGCAGATGAAGCACCGTAACACACCGTAAAAAACCAACAAAAAAAATATATACATATATACAGGTCGCAATGCCGGCAGGTGTTTACGATATACCGGGCGTACCCTCGAAGTTGGAAAGGAGGAACTGGGAGGAGTTGAACTTCAACGGCTTACTTACACGATTGCACTGCGTACGTATATGTACGGGTATACGGATTCACTGCATCCGCCGGCGATATTGCCACTGAACAACAAGAAAAAAAAATGGTGAAGCTGCAACTGCAACTCGAACACGTTTTATCGCTTCAGTCTGGAGCTGGAGCCGGAGCTGTGCCACTGATTAGGGCTCACTGCGAGGAGCAGCTGGCCGAGACCGAGACCGAAAGCGTGACCAAGACCAAGCCAAGTCCAAGACCTAGACCAAGACCGAGACCAAGACCGAGACCAAGACCGAGACCAAGACCTCGACCGTATCGCACCACACCGCGTACTCGACTGAGCGACGCGACTCTGCTGCTGATAGCGCCCATTGACGCAGGTCCCCGCCGAGCACACGAGCAGCGGCACTACTGCAACGCACACTGGACACGACAACCAAAACGATGGCAACTGGCAACTGGCGACTGGCAACTGGCAACACTGGGAAAGTGGCGAACAAGTGCAGCAGGCGACGCGACGCGCAACGTGCTCGACTTTCCAGCTTCGACTGAGCGACGGAGCCTGAGCCAGCTCTGCTGACACCGAGCCAGCACAGCGGCGGCGGCGGCACGTGGCCCGATGTGAAGAAAATGGAGAGGCTTCGGGCCCGGTCCTGTGACCTCCTACGATTGCTTACATCGCGCACTCGGCCGCTGTTAGCGTGTCGGCCGTGCGGAATGTTGCGGAAAGTAAACAAATAAGGTGACGACAAGCTGAGCGCTGCTGGTGCTGGTGCTGGTGCTGGGGCCATCCTAACGAGCTGGGTCCCCACCACGTGGTGTCCATGTCCGCATCCGCTGTGCCGCCCTATTGTTGTTGTTGTCCTCGCCAGGAGCCATTGTTAGAGCGGCTTTGTGGCGGCTCAAGGTTGCCTTTTCGGCCTTTTCGAAGCCAGTTCCAGGCATGGCTGCCGCTGATGCTGCCGCTGGTGATGCTGCCGCTGCTGCTGCTGATGCTGCTGCTGTGGGGTAAATGAGCTCATTAAATGAACAGTAGGCGGATAATTAATTAATCTGCTGTCAGGGATTGTAAAGATTTTTGGGGGGGTGGGTGTGATAAGGGAGGAGGAGAAGCAGCAGGGCGGAGCAGCACATGCCATCCCTGCCCCGCCTGCCGCCGCCACCCAATGCACTTCCGTCATGTGTCACGACCACGACGTCGTCGACGGTGACAACGACAGCTCTCTGTTAAGTGCTCGCCCCGAAGACCAACTCTCCCCTCAATGCCGGACTCCAGGGTAACCCCTTCCAATTGTTATACTCACTGTTATACGGGTTTCCCCAACTTTAGCCTGCCTTACCCCTAGGTTAGCATGGATTCCACATGGATTCCAAGCGGTTAAAGCTTCATTCGACCAATTGTTCATAATTGGAAGCTTTTGGAGCGAGATTAAGTTATCAGGGAGCTTTAAGGATTCGGTATTGGTCGAAACTTGTAACACAATAAGTTATAGCAACAGTTGTCACAAGAACAATGTACTTGCCATAAAAAAGATGCCCAAAGATTGTCATAACCCCAAATTAGGGTTGAAATAAGCTTTGAGATCTACATATATTGGACGAACTTGTGTGGCAAAGGTTTTAAAACCAGCTGGTTATGGCAACTGTAGTCCCAGCATAAGCTGCTTCCTGTAAAAAAGCAAGCACAAAATTGTTTCTACCCGTCCTCTGCTCACACTGATAGTACGCATTAAGTTAAGATAAGGTAAGATATAATAAAATATTAAAATTTTAAATTCCTATTGGTCAAAAAGTATGAAAATCAGCGGGTTATGGCATATGTCCTGCCCTATAACGGACCATAACTTGCTTGCCATCAAATTATATATAAAATAGATATGTAAATATGTATAAAACGGACCTTAACACACATTGATATTAAAAAACGCTCTTAGAGAACAATTTTGGTCAAAACGTGTGTCCCAAAAGTATTGAAATCAGAGTTATGGCAAAAGTAGTTCCAAGAAAAATGAGCTTGCCATAAAAATATAAAGTTTATAGAGAAACATCACCTGTGATTCAGATTAAAGGTAACTTTTAAGCATCCGATTAATATTGATCAAATATCTGTCCTTAAAGTACAAATGGCCAAATGCCTGCCATAAGAATAAAAGCAAACATGTCATAAAACAGACCATACTCCTAAAATGAGTTTAAAATAAGCATTTATATATCAATATTTCTCAAAACTTGTGTCCAAAAAGTACAGAAAGTAAAGGGTTGTGTCTGAACAAGGTAATTGCCATCAAAAGATTATTATCAGAGACCACAACCTAAGGGGTTGCTAAAAGGGTGGTTTTATGGATTCATATTGGTCGAAACCATTGTCCCAAGAGTATAGAAAGCTTTTATCCAGCTTATTCCCAGAGAGAGAGCGCTTCAAGAAAAACAAGTCTCATATAAGAATTTGAGGATAGCCAATTCACAAGCTTAAATAGGTCAAAGCGATATTTTAAGTACATCTAAAATCGGATTTAAGTCAATTCAGTGGAGATAATAAAAAGAAATAAACGGAGGTGATCCCTAAATTACTAGGGTCCTAAAAGCCCCCCATAAAGTATTACAAAAAGGGTATTGAAACTAGGAATTGTTTTTAAAAGCCAGAGGGAAAAAAGAGCTCGGAGACACGCTCCCTTATAAGCTTATGGCGACAGCCGAAAACTGCCTATACATATGCACATCTATGTACATGTAGCGGAGCATTCTAGATCTTTACTCACACAAGCAAGCGCACTTCATTTTTCGATTTTTACGACCTCAACTTTGTGCGAGTGGAGAGATGATCGTTACTCATCTTAATAATAAAACCCTTTTGCTTTTGCTCTTTAAAATCAGCAAAAATTATTCAAAACATTTCTAACTAAAAATCGGAGAGAGTTAATCAATTCAAACTGGTAATTTGACAAAGTCAAATCAAACTTTATATGCATATTAACTTTGGGAACACTAGGGGCTGTCCATATATTACGTAATCGCATTTATGATGAATTAGTTTCCCCATTAAATAATACAAAACAATGTTTTTCCAAGATATTTTTATATAAAATGATTACGTGGCGGTGCTAGATTAGCATTTGCGTTCGTAAGACCGTGCTGTACGAACGCTTACACTATCGGTGTGAGCAGAGCTCGGGCAGCGAAACTTGCAGACTCACGAGCGTATCTGTAGGGCATCAACCCAATGATCGAACATAATCCCTCCCCCTAGGTAATAACGTAATATATGGACAGGGGAAGGATTCGAACCTGTTTAGAGAGACAGTTCGGTCTCATCTGGGACTTTTTGTTCAAAGAGAAAGAACAGTGAAAGAGGTAGAGAGAGAGAGAGAAAGAGAGTGGGGAGAGGGGGGTATTTTGCAATTTAGAAACATAGTACATATATATAGATAGCATATGCATATGGTGTTCTTTACATGTTGTGTGTGTTTTCTGTCTTTACAAATTAGGGCATCGAATTGCTTCATACTTAATTACGACTTTATATGTACAAACAATGCTTTCGTTAAATAATATTAAAAAAAAGTAAAATATATATATATATA